>VDFB02032026.1:0-43481 GCA_007258455.2 Sequoia sempervirens
ATTACTTTCTACCCATTTTTCTAAATTTTCCCCCCGACAAAACCCATGTCGCCAAATTTTAATTTTTACGTCAAAAACTGCATAAATAACACGTGAGGGTTTTTATGGCTACTCACATGCTGTCCGCCTGCGCCCTCGCTGTACATTGCCCGAACCCCGTCCGCTCGGTGCACGATCGCAGTGTCATTGTCCGTCGGCATCGTGTCTCCTCGTCGGTTTTCACTCTTCTCTTCTCTTTCTTTCAACTGCTACAGTGAAAATTACCAAGGTAATTTTTCAAATTACCTTTTTAACCCTTCTTCCAAAAAGGTATTTTTTAACCTTTTATTTAACTTTTTATTCCTCCAACTAATCCCAAACTTCTCGAGGCTGCCATTTGCAAACCGTGCCTCGAATCACCTCCGTTCAAAAACCAAAATTGCTTAGTTTTCTGAGCTCTATCCAATGGTGTTTTTATTTTCTTCCTATCGAGAGGTCGTCCAGAGACCCCTTTTTCCTCCCCGCTCGGCCTCTCGAGGGGGCATACCCTCTTACCACTCTTCCATTCATTCAGCTTGGTCATTGGGGCATCATTAACCTTTTCCACGCTAGGGGCATCACCATCTGTCACCTCTTACCTCATTCGCATTTTAATTTTCTTCGAAACACTGTTATCCTAACAATATTTTGAAGAGGGGCAAAATGTAGACATCCAAATTTAATCACTTCCATATGATTAAATTTACTGCCTTTCCGTCTATCGTATTAATATTAATTTATTAAATTAATATTATATCTTTTGTCTCATATCGGTAAAGTATTTAATTTAATAATTAATACTTTATTTTTCACCCTATTCCTCTCTAAATTAAATAAATACGCTAATTTATTTAATTTAGTCATTTTTACCCTTTTGATTTAAAATCAATTTAAAATTCCTCACTTTCTCTCTCCTTGTCACATCCTCTATAACCTTGCCCTAATCTAAATTAATTTAATTAATTCATGATTATGATGTGCATCCTCCTAATCAGAGATTAATGTCACATCCTCCTACATTTGCCACTTGCCTCTAATCTTCCATTAATTAGCCTAATCCAGTGTTTGCACAACCTTAACCAAGGTCATTAGCTAAATTTAGCACCACTTTTTAGTCAATTCTTCCATTTTTCCTTTTTGGATATTGACTCTCCTTCCCATGAGAATTTTTAATTCTCATTTATTTATCCCATGTCTCTCTCCTCCCTATGTGAATTTTTAATTCACATTCCATTCTTCCAAGGCTTCTAGAACCTTGGACTTGTCCTAATCTCCACATGTGACCAAGTCCCACACACCTAACTTTTTAAGACCCCACCTTTTTATCCCCTCCTAAAGATCACATCCCTAGGAATGTGAATTTTTAATTCACATTTATCAATTCTAACCACTTTTCCTTTTCCCATGCTTAGATTTTTGAGAATTCAAAATTCCTCCAAATGTCCCCCACTCCCACTTGGGAGCAGGGAATCGCACGAGGAAATCTCCCTCACTCCCCAAGGTGCATGTCCTTCCTCCACCTCATGTACCTTCTTGACACCTCACTTACACCTCATATCCCCTTGTCCACTTCACCCTCCACATGTCAAGATGTGAGGGCTTGTGGGTTCTCAACACACCATAGCCCTTCATCTTGGCCTTGTTGGATCAATCTTGACCGTTGAATTCTCTAGAGAATTCAAATTCTCTTATAAATACCCCCTCCCCAAGGGCATTTTCAACATTTTGTATTTTCATAACTACATGCTGCCAATTTACATCCTTAATCCTTTGCCATCATTTAGCCATCTCTTTTAATCATCTTGCACATTGAATCTTGCATTTAGTCACTCAATCAATCATTTAAGGAGCACACAAATCATCCCAAGCAAGGGCCAATCAAGGAGACACCAACAACAAGGAAGGTGAAATTGTTTGTATCTTAGTTTATCCATTTTCCTTATTGTTTTATCACTCTTTTGGCTAATCTTGAGGTGTCCTTGGTCTTTTACCATTCGCATTTTTAAGTTGTTTTGCACATTTAGAGCAGGATAAATGTCAAGGTATACATAAACTATATTAAATTTGGCTTCTAAGATTTGGGGTAGAGGCCAATTCCAATGTGTTGGGGCTCAAGGAAACACTGGTGGACTTGCTTGTTTATGGGACCCACGAAGAGCTATGCCTATTTGGTGGCTCTCATGCAGGTACTCTATTTCTCTTGTTGCCTCTAGTTTGGAGTCAAGTGAGGATTATTTTCTCTAACATATATGTGCCTAATGATTTCCTTGGCAAGTTGCACTTATGGTCACACGTTAGACACCTGCATTCTTTGGACCCTTTTCTTCCATGGATTCTGGCAGATGACTTTAATGACATCTCTTCTCTAGAGGAGAAAAGGGGTGGGGTGGCCTACCTAGACCCCTCCTCATATCTCCTTAGGGGCAATGTCGCTTTCTTGAACTTGGTGGATATCAAACCCTTGAATGGGTTGTTTAATTGGAACAATAGGAGGACTGGTGATGCTACCACTACAAAAAGGTTGGATAGGTTCCTAGTGTCGAGCTTTTGGGTTGGTGATACCTAGATTGGTTGACTAGCTCTGATATTTTGGATTGGTAGGGCTCTGATCATTGGCCATTCAAATTCTCTGCTCGCTTGTCTGACTATTCTAAAAAGAAATTGTTCAAATTCCAACTCATGTGGCTTCAGGATACTTCTCTTCATGATCTTGTTCCAAGTTGGTGGATTGTTGGGAAGCCAACTTTTTGCATTGCTATGTACCCCTTCGCTAAGAGGCTACAATATATCAAGCATAAGTTGAAACAATGGAACAAACACTATTTCAATAATGTTTTCCAAGCTAAAAGGGCTACCTAGGAGCACTTGGATTTTATTACTCGATAGATCCAGGATCAAGGGTTCTTAGAGGAATTGAGTTCATTGGAAGCTGTTGCGGTGAAGGATGTGGAGGAATGGGGGCTTCGTGAGGAGATTTTTTGGAAGAAAAAGTCTCACACTGATTGGCTCCAGGAAGGCGACATGAATACTTCTTTTTTCCACAATTTAGTAAAAAACAAATGACAAGGTAATATTATCTCTTCTCTTAGGTCCTCTAAGGGGTAGGTCTTTTATTCTTCTATTGAGATTTTGAAAGAATCTGTTTGGTTTTTTTTGCCTTGTTTTCCAAAGATTCCCCTCCTGCTAGTGAAGATGAAGCTACTATCTTAGCCGACACCCCTCCTTTGGTAACCATGGAAATGAATGATTATCTTATGAAACTAATTTCCTTGACGGAACTGGTAGATATTATTTTTCAAATGGAGAAAGGAAATGCTCTGAGTCCTGATGGCTTTTTGATCAATTTTTTCAAGAGTTTCAGGAAGTTATTAAGCTTTATCTCCTCAAGGTTGTCTAGAAGTCTCTAAAAAACAAGAAGATTCTAAGAGCCATGAATGCCACTTTTTTTTCTCTTATTCCTAAGAGGGATGGAGTTGATTCTCTGGATCTTTTTAGGCCTATTTCCCTTTGTAATGTGGTGCAAAAAAAGATCACTAAGTTGATTACAAAACACTTGAAGCCATGGTTAAGTAGATTGATTTTAGAGGAGCAGGGGGTTTTGTGGCTAGCAGGCAGATTCTTGATGTTGTTATTGTGACAGAGACTGTGCATTCCATGGCTTGTCTAGGGAGAAGGCGATCTTTATTAAGTTGGACATGGCCAAAGCTTATGATTGTGTCAAATGGGATTTTCTATCTAAGATTTTGAGGGCTTTTGGGTTTGATTATGCCTAGATTGAGTGGATTATGAGTTGTGTTACTTCCTCCTCTTTCTTTGTGCTTGTCAATGGGGAGCCTTTTGAGCTATTTGGGGCTTCCAGGGGTCTTCGGCAGTGAGATCCCTTATCCCCTTATTTATTTATAGTGATGGTTGAAGGATTGGGAAGATTTCTTAAGTATCATGTGGAGTTGGGCCTCATTCAAGGTTGGTGTTGGACCAATAATTTTCCCTCCCAATCCCATCTTCAATTTATTGATGACCTGACATTGATGGGATTGGCCAAAGTGGATGAAGCAGTCAATTTGAGGAAGGTCCTAAACTGTTATTTGGCTGCTTTAGGTCAAAGCATCAATGAAGGCAAGTCTTTTATCTATTTCTTTAACACTCCCAATACTATTCAACAGAGAATTGGTAGAATTCTAAGGTTTCAATAGGCTCGCTTCCCTTTTTCTATCTTGGTGTTCCTATTGTTGTTTGTACACTTCCAAGGATGTTTTGGTAGGATGTTATTGAGAAGTTTCGTAAAAGGGTTAGTTACTAGACCTGTAGGTGGCTCTCCACTATTGGAAGGGTGACTCTTCTAAAGTCTATGGTTTAGGCTCTTCCGTTGTATAGGTGATTTGTGTTGACTACCCTATCTAGCTTTATCAAGGATTTTGAGAGCCTTTGTCACCAGTTTCTCTAGTCAAGTAACCTCCTCACTAGGAAGTGGAGCCTTGTTAAGTGGGATGATGTGTTTTAGTTGAAATAGGAAGTTGGTTTGGGATTGCATCAGGCTGACTTGAATGGGCATGCCTTGGCAGCTAAACTTTATTGGAGGTGGTGTTCTCAACAACAACATACTTTTGCCAAGATCCTTACCTCAAAATATATTGGGGGTGTGGAAAATGTGGATGTTCCAAGATTCAACCTTATGGGTAAAGGATCTATGATTTGGGGTACTCTCAAAAGGGGTTCCAAGGTGATCAAACAAGGTTTATTCTAGATTTACAATAGAGGCTCATAAGCAAGCTATCTTTTGGTTTGGTTCTTGGGATGGTCACCCTCCTATTATGAAAATGCATCCTCACTTGTAGGTCCCATGTTAGATTTTTATGTAGGTTGGATGGAGTCATGTGGTGAACTTCAAGACTCCACTTGTACTGGCTTAGGCTACTATATACAGGTGGAAGGACCCACATGAGTGGCCTCCTGGGGGTGCAATGGAGGATTGTCAGGAGTTGGCCAACATTTTGGCTAATAGGATTTGTAACTCTCTTTTGGAGAGGGATGTTTTGGCCTAGGGTCAGGACCAAAAAGGTAAATTCTTTGTTGCCTCTGGTTATTAGGTGTTGGATAAGCATATTTTTGGGTGTACTAGGGTCCCTTGGTGGAAATAGATTTGGAATAAATTTTCGTAGCCCAAGTGCAATTTCTTTACTTGGTTGGTGGTTCTTAATAGATGTTTAACTTGGGAGAATCTCTGGAAGCAAGGTTTTTAGGGACCCTCTATGTGTGTTTTGTGCGAGCCAATATTGAGGAGTGTACTTCCCATCTCTTTTTTCAATTTTATTTTGTTAGAATGATTTGGCACCTCTAGTGGGATGTCTGGAAGTGTTAGGAAAATGTGTCTGAATCTTGCAATTATATATGATTTATTGATAGGATGTATGTTGGTATGTGGCAATTGACCATGCAAATACTGTACACTCATAACAAGATGTGGGGTTTGGGGCAACACCCCAAAAAAAATCACTGACATGTCAATATTTTTTCTCGCTAACACATCAAAGTTTTTTCTTGCTGACACGTCAAGGTTTTTTCGTTAACACATCAAATGAAAAATAACCTTGTAAAACCCTAATTCTAGAAGGTTCTAAAAATATTTTTATAAGTGGGTGGGATGAATGTAGACGGTGGTGTATTCTAAGATTCTAATAGTGGTCATGGTGTCTCTTGATCTCTTGTGGCGATACTCCTGTGAGAAGCTTGTTCTACAAGCATATTGTAATCTTTCAATTTCTGAATAATATATTGGGTGGATTTTGGAGAGTGGGCTTTGTTGATGGGTGTTTTCACACCTTCTCAACACATGTAGCACACAAGTATGCTACCTCTCTTCAAAGGTAATTTTTGCAACTAATTTTTAGAAATCACCCTAAGGTCTCCCTGGTGTTAGGTCATGACAATTCTTGGAATAGTTCAATTAGTTGATGTGATTTACTAGTAATCACAAGGAGGCCTTTTATGGTTCACAAAGCATGGGAAGTTGGGTTTGCAAATGGAGTTTCAAGGTACTGGAAGTGAATGAACAGTGGTTGCCCACCCAAAACAACAAGTTGAAATTCACTTCAATCACCAAGTTTGACATTGTTATGGTGCTTGAAATCCTATTCTAACAAAGAGTTAAAAGAAATAGCAAAAGAGGAAAGGGTTGAGAGAGCTATTCTAATTCTAAGCTATGAATGAATAGTAACAATGGAGGATGGTACAATAGACCGAATCCCATAAAATTGAGTTTTACTTGACCAAGAGAGACCTACAGCTACACAAAACCAGTGCAATCTTCTAAGGCTTGTAGATTTTCAGATTGTGCATTCACCTTATGAACATACAATTGAAGTAAAGTGTAGCATATGAATTATCTTAGACTAGCTGTGCAAAGTGATTCATCATCAATAAACCACAAAAAATATGAGATGGAAGTGCATCCAATATTGTAACAACCACCATTAAAGACATTCAATAAACTAACAAACTAAAACTAACATGGAGGTTGAATCATGCATGCATAATGAGAAAGCTCAAAGAAAACACCCAAAATAATAAAATACTTCCTTATATTGCTGCAAAATGCCTCTCACAACAATTCACCACCACATACAAATGAGGAGCAAGCCTCTATTTATATTTTTCCAAAAGTGAAATGAATGGCCCAAATATGATACAACTTAGGGTTTCACCTACCCCCAATATTTCACAATATAAAAATAGACCTTTTGTCTTGTAGTTGTTTTGTCCTATAGTCTATTTTGTCTTTTAGCCAATGTAGTTGTTTTGTCTTTTAGTTTCCTTCTCTGTTGTAGCTAGGATCAGTTAACATCTACCTTTTTTTGATGTGTTTGCAACATTCTTCTAGCCAATCAGTTGAATCTTCTTGCATATTTGTGTCACCAAGAAGAAAATATGTTGTCCCGATCTTGGTGGATAGCTCCCTGATTCCTCGACACTAACTTCTTTGGCATGCATTGATATGCTGGTCAATCCTCCTTTGTCAAACTATCCATCGTTTGGGATTATTTTATTTGAAGTACCCCCCTTCGGACATAGTTCCCAGTGTTGCATTCCTTGGTGCAGGTTCACGAATGGACATTGGCACTTACATGCTTAGGTAAAATATTCTTAGCATGCATTCGTGGATAAGCAGGTCTTGGAACTTTGACATAAATTCTTTGAATATACTTAAATTAAAATCCCCTTCTTGTCATGGCTCTGTATGTACTTATCCCATCGGCAGGTTCCCCTCAACAAGTATCTCATTTAACAGGGCATTGTACCTACACAATATTAAGACAAGTTAGAAAAAAATTAAATTAAATATCTATCATCATGAGTAAATTAATAATGAAGATAAATCACCATTATTCATAATAATGAAGATTCATTATTTTGAATCTCTTAATTTGAAATGGCCCTTATGACGACTTTCACTTGTATTTTGATATAAAACAATTAAATGGGAAAGCTTCATTATTAAAGGTGCATACATTTCCCTCCTTGAAACACGATCAAATCTTCCTCATCATTCTCATGCCACGTCATCAAATAATAGTCTTGAACCACACAATTTAAGGGGGTGGAAGTAAATCTCATGAAAATGGGAAGTAGTCGAGTCATTTGCAAGCGATAGGCTTGCAAAGGTTGGGCTAATAGTCGCCTTAAAAGGGGCAGCATTGAAAGACATCATTTCACGTGGTGACATCCACAAATGTAAGCTCGCAAAAGTGAAAGCGAGCATGAGAGTGTAGGGAGGTAGGGTAACAGTGTCATTAGAATGGCACAGAAACAAGTGAATCCTGCAATCACCGTCTCTGCAAGAAGATGGCTCATGGGAATATTTTGTTCACCTCACCAATTTTGAAGTTATAATGACTCTCATCATTGACTGCCATCATATCCATGAACTTTGATTGTAACAATAATTGCAAGATTGTATTTTATGTGTAGGCTTACAAGGTTCGTCGTTCAACCATTTACACTAGGAAAGAGGCACCCTTCAAGGCTGAAATGCAATGCAAGTGCACCATGGGTCTTCGCTGTCAAAGGTTCCATTATTTTCTCACATCGAGTCACTTAAGAATTCATTTCCTATCATGTGTCACTCCCTCAACTATGTTCATCGTTGTTCGATATTGATGCATCATTTTAGGTCTCATCCTCATAATAGCTTTTGAAATGTAGAACATGTTTACTTTAAGCCAAACCCACCTCCTTAGCGCTAACTCTCATTTTCCTATGATACTTTTATGACTTGCATTGACATTGGGTGATTGTAGGAGCCAAGGGTGGTGGAGCCAATTGAGATTTCCAATATACAATCAAATCATTCTTTTAACAGTGCCCAACTCCCTCTAGGCCGCAAGTGAGGATTCTGTTGAGATCTAAGCAATTGACCCATAGAGCCACATCGATCCCTACTACCAACCATGCCAATGCCCCACCTCCTTCAAACATAATGATCATTTATATATCTTGCGAGATTTGGAATTCATGAAGATCTCACTAAGGTGGGAATATTAAGTGTCAATGCCACCTACGTGAAAAAGGTGTGGGAATTCCATGAGAGACCGATGTAAAGAAGGGTAAACCAACTAGCAACTCCCACATAGAAGACATCAACAAAGTGGACTGTGGGCAAAGGAGTGTGAAACGTCGACATTAGGATGCCATTAAAAATAACGGCAAAAGGCAAACAGATACCCGCATCATAGGCCCCACAAGACACCCTTTTGATACTGCTTCAACATTTCGCCAATCCACAGACTTTGGTTCAAAAGACCATCCTCATAGAATTTATTTGTGGCCCCCCTTCAAAAGATAGGATAATACCAGCTGCCCCCCGCTTTGTAGATCATTCAAAATATCATACACAATAAAAAGCCTTTGATGATTACGATGCCACCAAATCTCATTTTCCCACCTTGCCTTAATGTTCCTTAGTAGGTTCAGACCCTCCTTCACAAATCGTTAAAGATCATGGTGATAATAGCAGCATGTCTATGAGGACGAGACTAAAAGGTCACTTATCTAGCCTTAAGGGTTGTCGAATGCACCCAACTATTGGTTTATTAAACTTTGGCAAAACTAGTGAACACGCACCAACCACCCATGACTCCTATGTTTTGAACTTCCTCATTATGATTCATAAGGAAATGCTAATAGCCATCATGAGATACTTTACCATTGTAGAGTATTCTTTATGCGCATAAATTTTTGCAAGAGGCCACAATGGGAGTGCCATTGTGGAGGTACCGAAGGGACTGCACAGTGAGCTGCAACCTCCATAAAGAGATTGTCTGCAAGAAGAGTGAGTAAAGTGAAATGCCATCCTTAAATGGTCATTGGGACTCCTGCATCACCATCCCCATACACATTCTATAGAGACGATTTCATTCTTATTTGACTAAGCAATGCACACAAAGTACCGCGAGATTTCATCCTTTGTAATCACAATGTCTTCTCCTCATAACACCCTTATTTCACTTGGTAGGAGGACTATGGAATGGAGAAAGTGGGTTATTCTACAGTTGCGGGAATATTGTGTGGGACTGTTGCTTGAGAATGTCATAAGATAATGGTGAAGTGCACATGAAATCCTGCCCAACGACACCCGCAAAAGGAAATCACATGGACATGATGCAGGCAAGTCGTGGATGACTATCATTTTAGCAGAGAGACGAGCAACGACCTTCATCGGCAGGGAACTTGTACGGTTACGGGACATAATAACCCACCCAAAATAACTCTGGACAAAATAACCCAGTCATAATAACCCAGGGACAAAATAACCCAGGGTCATAATAACCCAAGCCAAAATAACTTGTGGTCAGAATAACAAGTGGATAAAATATCCCCATAAGAATTTATAGAGAAATGAAAACAAAATTTATAAATTACATGTATGTTGCTAAAAATCTTTATTATTCAAATTATGAGTGATGCCTCTTATATAATCTAAAATGTTATAGTTGTCATAACCATCAACCAATATTTTTAGTCTTTCTTTGAGTTCACGGTATTTTTTCCTACCTGGTTGCCCAGTGTATCCAGTCATATATTTCTCTATTCTATTCTCTTGGAGACTCTGTTCTTTTTTCACTACTTTGATGAATTTCCAAACTAATTTGTGCGATGCTTGAAGCAATTCACTAAATCCTGGATCACATCACTAGATTCTATTTGTGTTGTAGTATAGCATCGACTTGAACATTTATTTGTAAAATATTCCACACAATTCTAGATTGTTTTATTGATGCCTTGTCGATGAAACACAAATGTGTAACTGTCTACAATAAGTAAATGCTTATTTTTTTGACTTGTTAAAAACTCAAGAGGCATTGTATATATTAAAAATTATGAAGAATGTGTTGGTTCCCTAAAAAGTATATTGATTTTTTGTACTCTTTTAGAAAACCCTAGGAAAATTTAAAATAATGTTCAAAAAAATATATTACAAAATATCTTCTTTTATGAATTTGGATTTCTCCTCTTCTTATCACTCTACACACTCTTACTTCTTCTCCCCTTCTTCCTTTCTTTACTTCTCTTAATTCTACCATTTTATATATCTTCTTAATGCCTTTTCATTTATAGCTTTTCATAATAACTCTTAATCAACTTATTCCCACAAAATTGTCTTTATTTTTATAATTATTTACCATTTTATAGGTTATTTAAGCATATTAAAGGTGTTTTAAGGCTATTTTAGGGGTATATAATGGATATATGGTCTAAAAATCACCTAAATAGCCTCTATGGTGCCTCACAATCATATTTATAATTTATTTTATGTCATTTCTAGTTTACTAGCTTGATCTAAAATGACCATGGGTTATTCTGTCCATGGGTTATTTTGACCATAGGGTATTTTGTCCATGGGTTATTATGACCCTGGGTTATTTTGGCCGAGTTATTTTGTCCAGGGTTATTTTGGCCAGGTTATTATGTCCTGAAACCAACTTGTACCCCTCTTAGTTGTTTGATCTTTCCCTTTTTGTGAGACTTAAAGACCCTTTTACGCCACTACTCTCTTTCGTTTCATCATTTTTTCCAACTTCATTTAATCATCAGAGAGCATTTCATAGCTCAGATGTGCCCAATTTTTTCAAATTGAGAACCATATGAATCTTTGAAAAAGCAATGAAAGGAATCCTTTGCCAAATAGACACAAAGAAATAGCTAATAAAGCACCTTGTATTTGAGCTCATGATCTAGACTCCATGCAGAGCTTATGACACCCATCCATTCCTTTTGACGTTCAGTATCTTTATTACTATTTGCACGCTCTATTTTATGAGAATAACGCATTTGCTTATATAGTAGTTTGGTGGCATGATCGATCCTACATCCTAAATTATATAAAATGATTTCATTCTAAATGAAATTTACACCTCATTGAGAATAGGTTAAAAAAGCATTCCAAGTTTAGATGGGTGCCACAATCTTGGTCATTCTATGACTTTGTGTAAATTCACTAGGTAGAGTCAATGCGTGAAACAAACATGTGGGAAGGTTGAACACCTAGGCCATGTGCAGACAATGCATGTTGGAACACCATCCAGGAATGCCACTATGGAACAACTAGGTGGGAAACTGCCTCCGCATAAGGAAGGTCCACAAAAGATTAAGTGAAAGAAAGGATGTGGGGATCCCTGGTGGGTGCGCTGGAAAGAACAACGACCAAGAGGCCTATGGCTTCCACATCAGAAATTCTCGTACTCAATCAAGGAATCTAAAATTTATGTGGATTTAATCTAAATCAAATGCCACCCCCTTTACCCCCATTGATTTGACCTCGGGACACACCATTACAGCCATCCATGGAGTAATTGATACAAACTAAGAAAGTTCTTGTCATTTCAACAAAGTATGACCCACATGTTGTGCAAAGAAATGATGTGGGTGAACAATGCCCCAACGTCGCATGTGGGACTATCACATGGAGGAGTCATGTAGGGAGGTTGTGCAGTGTCATGATGCACCCAAGTTGTTTGCAAAGACAGTGTAGGCCAACCACATGAATATGTCATTGAGTTTCCACCGCTAAGGAGCGGCTTGGTGAGGATTGCGTTCTGACGATGACGGCCCGCATGAGGGGACTTGTCGAGGGTAGTCGCTTTAAAGCTTGTTTTTGTGCTCTTTAGAATTGACGGTGTTGGTGAGCTTTGAGTCCATGTAGTGGGGAAGCAGTGAGGATTTGTTGTTATGGAATGACATTGTAGTAATGGATTCCCACAAGCGGGCGTCCACAAAGGCGGACCCACAGAGGTTGTTTGACCCATAGTTTTGTTGGCGACCTTAGAATTTTATTGTTGAGGGAACATTGCATGCGGGATCTGAATAGAGGAATGGTGTAGGTGTTAATCCATTAGGTAAACTACAGTGCGAGGGAAATTGCCCACAAGGCCACCTAGACTTAGAATTTTTATGCTACTTCTGATAGCAAGCTTTACGCGGGGGGAGAACTCCATTTTCTCTTCTCAAATTCAAATGCCTCGGGTGAAAATGATGGGTAGGGAGCAGTGCATTTATAGGAAAATCATCAATAATGGTGTGCATTAATTATTTTTATAGCTGACCCTGGGTAGGTAAGATGTAGAAACCTGTGCTCGTTTGGATGCTTGGTCAAGGCTCGCACGGAGAAACTAGATGCAGAGCCCGCCATGTGGGTGAAAGTTAAGTGTCGACTACTATGTAATAGCCAAACACAAGTAGCAACCCGCATGAGGCGACCCATGGTTGCGGGTCCGCGATGCTCGATGGACGTGGTGGAAAAAAGTTAGAGGAAACTCGCTAGCCAAGTTCTTGCAAAGGAAAAAGACTTAGTGAAATTTAGATAGATGAATTTGGTCAAGGGGTGTTGGATCGCTTTAAGGCATGTGACCAACTTAGGCTCTAGAATAGGGGCATGAAAAATGAAGCAAGAGTGGAAATGACCCGTCGATTGCAAAAATGACTCGATGGGAGCAACAGAGAAAGGGGGTCCCTGCGGGGCATGAAAAACGAAGCGAGAGCGGAAACGACCCGTCGATTGCAAAAATGACTCGATGGGAGCAACAGAGAAAGGGGGTCCCTGCCTTAAGCGGGGAATGTGTGCAAAACATGCACAAAAAATGATGACTTGATGGGGAAATGCTCCATAGCATTTTGATGACAAACTAGAATCACGACCCAGAATCTCTAGTTCTAACCCTCACACTAGGACAAACAAATTGAACATTCAACCAAAGGATCAAAACCACTAGTCAACCCAACCATCTGTATACTTAACATCCAAGTGTGTGTAGATGCATTAATTCCCTCCTTAAGCCATTGCGGGAACCTAAGCTCCTTCAAGTTAAGCTACATAATTGATTCTAACTCCAAAAGCATCCAGGGCATTGTCTCGCTGCCAGTCATGCATCCATAGCCTGGATGAGGTTGTTGTTGTGATTCTCCCAAACATTTCTCTACTACCAGTCGAGCATCCATAGCCCTGATAGAGTTGTTTGTATCCTACTAAAAGTTGAATTTCTTTCTTTTGATATTTCGTTATTTTATTTTCCTTTTATTTTGTTTATTTTCTTTTGATTTTTCTCTTTTCAATTCTTTCTTTTCATTTCAACTCGCAAGCAGTGAAGCTCGCACTCAGGGCTGAGAATCACACTAGTGCTAAAGTAGAATTTTAGATTTTTCACTTAACTAGAATTCACAAAAGGTTCCACATAAATCACATGATTCTTAAAGTGTGATAGATATAAGTTTTCAGAATACATCAGGAAAAGATGAGACCAACGACTTATCCACTTTGCATCAAACATCCAGATCGCTTGACACTAACAAAAAACCTTTGCCATCCACTCTGAGAACTTGATTGAAGTTTCTCAAAGAAATACTTAGACCAACCCCAAGCAATATAAAATAGGTTGTTGCACTTGCAAACATGCCCAACAGAAAATAGAGGGACCCCAACCAAGAAGCAAAGCAGAAGCAAACTGAAAGAAAACCAACCTAAAGCAAAAGCCTACACTAACCAAAGCAGGAAAGCAAGAATGAACCGAAAGGAAAATACTCTAAAGCAATCTAATCTATGACAAACCGACTAACCTAATGAAAGCAGGAAAGCAAGGTATATACAAGAAATCTACACTACTCAAAACAAACTATGTACAAAGAGGTTTACAAAGAACCAAGTCCAAATGAGGTGAATTGATACTCATGCCCTCAAGACTTCGTAATGGATGCACAAGCAGACGAGTTATCGTTACAGTTCTAAGCCATGCAAATTCATCCCTATATTTAGATAAATAAAGCTTTATGATGCAACATTCAAATTTAATAACACATTCAGGAAGAATCAACAATTGAGGCGGTTCGTGAAGCCCGTGGTCAATCCACAAACAAGTCTTCCTTCCCTCATTCCCATAATTAAAATGATAAGCATGATCGTTCATAAGAGTAAAGAAAGATAAAACTTGGATGTCGCCGTGCGATGGGAACAATATTTGATGATCTAGAGTGCATGTGGCATGATCAAACCGTGCATCAGCAACCTCTGGAGGATGCAATTGGTGGTGCAACATCCCACATGTATTGCGAATCTACAAATCACAGTCAAATTGATCATGCAGTAGACACTATGAAGAAAAATTTTCAAATGCAAGGAACCCTCTACCTAATTCTAGAGTTGCATCAGGCTAAAAAAATGATTCATCAAACACATCATCCAAGCTCCCAGTGGGATCCACAACCTCCATTGGTTGTTCTTCGAGGAGATAGACACTATTATATTAGTCATTTGTGATCTTGGTGTCTACTTGATTGATGTCCTCATGAAGCAACACATTGTCATGTTTCATTCCCCTTGTGTTGACTTCAATTTGTTTATAATTCTTGTCATAAAAACATGATATGGATGAATCTATTCTATTACAACCCTTGGAATGTGTAGGGGGATCAACAATATATGGGGAGGGAATACTTCCTGTTGTTTCCTATAGCTGGTAGGTATGTCACCTTTGTGGGCAACCACCAAGACATCCTTGCCTTGGTATTCTCTTTGCAGTTCATATGTCTTACCAAAATATTCCCTTGTTTTCTCTAGTCCACTATTGTTGTAGATGGAATCAGAGTCCTTTTCCCATTCTAGAAGCACTAATGCTTCGTTATCCGAAGGTTCAGGTGATATGTCCTCATCACTACCATCATTTGAAATGTACTATTACTCAATGTCAATATACCTCTACAACACAATTCCAAGTGGGAAGAAATTAGCAAGTGACACTAGCTCGTCAAGGGGATCAAAGTATGACATGTGATTTCCTTCTAAAAGTTCCTGATAAAATTGATCATCAACCTTGTGTAAATCATTCGTGAGAGAGGAGGACTCTTGATGGTTGATGAATGGCCCTCCCACTTGATTTGTCATACCATCAGTAGGACTCTATTGCCCTTCTTCTATAGCTATCCCAACACCCTCTTGTGAGATGCACTTGGCCAAGTTATCACTTGGTTTTGGTTCTTGGACTTTTGGCTCAATCCTTGAAGCAACTACAGGAGGCTGTGCACTTGGTTGCTCCACTTGTTCTTTAACCTAATTGATGGCCTCTTGAAATAACTCACATGTGAACTTTGAGTGTGCAGAATCATGGAGCCTACACCAAATCGAAAGTAGCAACACCTCCAAATCTACTTGGTATCTCAGCTTTGACCAATCCCTCATGAGCCTTGAGATGAGTTCATTATATCTTTCTGCCACAAGATCTTCACCATCAATTGGGAAGGAAGTTTGATGGTAGACTACCTTAGCTTGTAGTTGTTCCCACTCCCTCGAATATTCCTTTTCAAAGGCCTGATCACCTTTATTCATGGAGGAAAGGTCTTCTAATCCCCTTTCACTCAATCTTTCATCATTATTTTTTGTTGCCCAAGGGTTTCAGCCTCTTCTTCTTTTCAGTCCTCGGTACTCATGTTGGTTGTCCCAACATGCACTATTGCAAAAAAATTTGGCTCCTCTTATGTGTATGGCTTTTCAACTGCTAACTACTTTTCTGCTTGAGTGGATGACTGCTCTTCATTGGGAGTTGGCTGCTCAATTTTCCCAGTCTGTTCCAAACAGCTCCTAACTTGGTCAATGATGCTTGCACATGAAGAGCAAGTGAACTCCGAGTGAGGTGCATTATGGACCTTGCACCACCCAAACATCAACACTTCCTCTAATCTTAGCCCATCCTCATTGCTCAGTTGTTCTTGGATTAGCTCTTCAAATGCTTTGGCTGCAATATCAACAAGTTCTTCTAGATCAGTAGGACCCAAAGGTTGGTGCACATCCCAAAAGAAGACTTCTCCTTGTAGTTCCATCTCAATTTTTCCCAAGAATGTCAAACACTCCTATTCATTGTGTCTACGAGTGCAATGAATTCTACATTTGTCTGCCAAGGAAAAGTGTTGCAATGTTTGGTTCATCCTTCTACTCAAATCTTCTTTGACCTGAGTGATATTGACTCGCATTTGTTGCTCCATCTCGACTCAGATATTGCTTATCTTCCAATTTTCTAATTTTAAATTTTCTGCCTATGATGAGATCGATCTATCTCAAATTTTGCTTAAAGGTGCATTCAACTTGCTTTGTAGCCTTGTGCTCATCCATTCCCTCCTTCTAGCGCTACTTTTGTTGATGGGTTTTTTTGCACCTTCTCAACACAGGCAACACACAAGTATGCTACCTCTCTTGAAAGGTAATTTCTACAGCTAAGTTTTAGAAATCACCCCAAGGTCTCTCAGGTGTTAGGTCATGACAATGCTTGGAATAGTTCAATTGGTTGATCTGATTTGTTGGTAATCAGAAGGAGGCCTTTTATGGTTCATAAAGCATGGGAAGTTGGGTCTGCAAATGGAGTTTCGAGGTGCTAGAATTGAATGAACAATGGCTTCCCACCCAAAACAACAAGTTGAAACTCACTTCAATCACCAAGTTTGACATTGTTATTGTGCTTGAAATCCTATTCTAACAAAGAGTTAAAATAAATGGAAAAAGAGGAAAGGGTTGAGAGAGCTATTCTAATTCTAAGCTATGAATGAACAATAACAATGGAGGATGCTACAGTAGACAGACTCCCATAAAATTGAGTTTTTCTTAACCAAGAGAGACCTACAACTACAAAAAACCAATGCAATCTTCTAAGGCCTGCAAATTTTCAAATTGTGCATTCACCTTATGAACATACAATTGAACTAAAGTGCAACACATGAATTAGCTCAAACTAGCTTTGCAAAGTGATTCATCATCAATAAACCAAAAAAATCATGAGCTGGAAGTGCATCCAATACTATAACAACAACCACCATTAAAGACATTCAAGAAACTAACAAACTAAAACTAACATGGAGGTTGAATCATGCATGCATAATGAGCAAGCTCAAAGAAAACACCCAAAATAATGCAAGGCTTCCTTCTATTGCCTCAAAATGCCTCTTACAACAATTAACCACCACCTAAAAATGAGGAGAAAGCCCCTATTTATAGTTTTCCAAAAGTGAAATGAATGGCCAGGATTCATTCGGAATGAATGGCCCAGATTTGATACAACTTAGGGTTTCACCTACCCCCAATATTTCACAATATAAAAATAGACATTTTGTCTTGTAGCTATTTTGTCCTGTAGTTTATTTTGTCATTTAGCCACTATAGCTATTTTTTCTTTTAGCTACCTTCTCTGTTGTAGTTGGGAAAAGTTAATATTTTCCTTTTGTTGATGTGTTTGCAACATTCTTCTAGCCAATTTGTTGAATCTTCGTGCATATTTGTGTCACTGAGAAGTAGATATGTTGCTCATAATCTTGGTGGATAGCTCCCTAATTCTTCGGCACTGACTTCTTTGGTATGCATTCATATGTTGGTCAATCCTCCTTTGTCAAACTATCCATCATTTGGGCATATTTGATTTGAAGTACTCCCCTTTGGACACAGTTCCCCACGTTGCATTGCTTGGTGTGGGTTCACGAATGAACATTGACACTTACATGCTCAAGTAACATATTCTTAGCATGCATTCACGAATAAGCAGGTCTTGGAACTTTGACATAAATTCTTTGAACATACTTAAATTAGAATCCCCTCCTCATTGTGGCTCTGTATGCACTTATCCCATCAATAGGTTCCCCTCGGCAAGTATCTCATTTAATAGGGCATCATACCTACACAATATTAAGATAAGTTATAAATCAATTCAATTAAATATCTATCATCATGAGTAAATTAATAATGAAGATAAATCACCATTACTCATAAAAATAAAGATTCATTATTTTGAATCTCTTAATTTGAAATGGCCCTTATGACAACTTCCACTTGTATTTTGATATAAAACAATTAAATGGGAAAGCTTCATTATTAAAGGTGCATATAGTTCCCTCCTTAGAACACAATCAAATCTTCCTCATCATTCTCATGCCATTTCATCGAATAATATCCTTGACCCACATAATTTAAGGGGGGCGAAAGTAAGTCTTGTGGAAATGGGAAGTAGTCGAGCCATTTTCGGGCAATAGCTTGTAGAGGTTGTGCTAATAGTCACCTTAAAAGGGGCAGCATTTAAAGAGTGTCCTTTTTCATGGTGACATCCACAAATTTAAGACCACAAAAGTGAAAGTGGGGATGAGAGTGCAGGGAGCAAGGGTAACGACGCTGTTAGAAAGGCACAAAAACAAGCAAAGCCCGCAATCACCATCTCTACAAGAAGATGGCTCATGGGCCAATTTCATTCACCTCACCAATTTTGAAGTTGCAACGACTCTCTTCATTGAATGCCATCGTATCCATGAAATTTGATTGTAACAGTAATTGCAAGATTATATTCTATGTGTAGGCTTACAAGGTCCATTGTTCAACCATCTACACCAAGAAAGAAGCACCCTTTGAAGGTCAGAATGCAATGTAGGTGCACCATGGATCTCCGCCATCAAAGTTTCCATTATTTTCCCATATCGAGTCACTTAAGAATTCGTTGCCTGTCACGTGTCTCTCCCTCGACTGTGTTCATCATTGGTCAATATTGATGCATCATTTTAGGTCTCATCCTCATAATAGCTTTCAAAATGTAGAACATGTTTACTTTAAACCGAACCCACCTCCTTAGCGCCAACACTCATTTTCCTATGATACTTTCATGAATTGCACTGAAATTGGGTGATTGCAAGAGCTAGGGGTGGCATGACCAATTGAGATTTCCAATATACAATCAAATCATTCTTTTAACAATGCCCAACTCCCTCTAGGCCGTGGGCGAGGATTCTAATGAGATCTAAGTAATCGACCCATAGAGCCACATTGATCCTTGCTACCAACCATTCTAATGCCTTGCCTCCTTTGAACATAATGACCATTTACTCATCTCACAAGATTTAGAAATCATGAAGATATCACTAAGGTGGGAATATTAAGCGTCAACACCACCTATGGGAAAAAGGTGTGGGAATGCCGTGAGAGACCAACGTAAAGAAGGGCGAACGAACTAGTGAATCCCACATTGAAGACATTTGTAGGGTGGACTGCAAGCAAAGGAGTGTGGAATGTTGACATTAGGATTTCGTAAAAATAACGACAAAAGGTGAATGGATACCGACATAGCAGGTCCCGTAAGACACCCTTTCGATACTGCTTCAACATTCCACCAATATACAAACTTTGGTTCAAAAGACTATCCTCATAGAATTTATTTGCAGGCCCCCTTTAGAAGATAGGACAATACCAGCTACCCCCTGTTTTGTAGATCCTTCAAAAAATCATACAAAATAAAAAGCCTTTGATGATTATGATGCCACCTAATCTCATTTGCCCACCTTTCCTTAATGTTGCTTAGTAGATTCAGAACCTCCTTCGCAGATCATTAAAGGTCATGGTGATAATAGCAACACATCTATGAGGACGAGACTAAAAGGTCACTTATCTAGCCTTAAGGGTGGTCAAATGCACCCGACTATTGGTTTAATAAACTTTGGCGAAACTGGTGGACACACATCAACCACCCATGACTCCTATGTTTTGAAATTCCTCGTTATGATTCGTAAGGCAACACCAATAGCCCTCATGAGAGACTTTACCATAGTTGAGTATTCTTTATGTGCAAAAAAGTTTGTGGGAGGCCACAATGGGAGCGTCATTGTGGAGGTGTTGAAGGGACAACACAGCAGGTTGCGGCCTTCGCAAAGAGATTGTCTGCAAGAAGAGTGAGTAAAGTGAAATGCCATCCTTAAATGGTCATTGTGACTCTCGCATCACCATCCCCATGCGCATTCTATAGAGATTATTTCATTATTATTTGACTAAGCAATGTACATAAAGTACTACGAGATTTTGTCCTTTGTAATCAAAATGTCTTCTCCTCATAATTCCCTTACTTCACTTGGTAGGGGGATTGTGGAATGGAGAAAGCGGGTTATTCGACAACTATAAGAATATTGTGTGGAATTGCCACCTGAGAATGCCATAAGACAATGATGAAATGCACACGGCATGCCACCCAACAACACCCACAAAAGGAAATCACATGGACATGATGTGAGTGGGTTGTGGATGACCATTGTTTTAGCAGAGAGATGAGCAACGACCTTTGTCAGCAGGGAACCCACACCCCTCTTAGTTGTTTGATCTTTCCCTTTTTGTGAGACTTAAAAACCCTTTTATGCCATTTCTCTCTTTTGTTTCATCACTTTTTTCAACTTCATTCGATCATTAGAGAGCATTTCATAGCTCAGATGTGCCTGATTTGTTCGAATTGAGAACCATATGAATCTTTGCAAAAGCAATGAGAGGAATCCTTTGCCGAATAGACACATAGAAATAGCTAATAAAGCACCTTATATTTGAGCTCATGATCCAGACTCCATGTGGAGCTTATGAGACCCATAGATTCCTTTTGATGATCGATATCTTTATTACTATTCACACACTCTCTTTTACGAGAATATCACATTTGCTTATATAGTAGTTTGGTGGCATGATCGATCCTGCATCCTAAATTATATAAAATGATTTCATTCTAAATGAAATCCGCACCTCATTGAGAATAGGCTAAAACAATGTTCCAAATTTAGATGGGTGCCACAATCTTGGTCATTCTATGAGTTTGTGGAAATTCACGGGGCTAGTGTCCATGCGTGAAACAAACATTTAGGAAGGTCAAACACCTAGGCCATGTGCAGACAATGCATGTAGGAATGTCACCATGGAACAACTAAGTGGGCAACTGCCTCCGCATAAGGAATGCCTGCAAAAGATTAAGTGAAAGAAAGGATGTGGGGATCCCTGGTGGGCATGCCACAAAGAACAATGGCCAAGAGGCCTATGGCTCCCATGTAAGAAATTCTTGTACTCAATCAAGGACTCCAAAACTTATGTGGATTTAATCTAAATCAAATGTTACCCCCCTTTACCCCCATTGATTTGACCTTGGGACACACCATTACATCCATCCATGGAGTAATTGATACAAACTGGGTAAGTTCTCATCATTTCAACAAATTATGGACTACGCATTGTGCGGAGAAACGATGCGGGTGAATAGTGCCCAGATGTCACAGGTAGGACTATCGCATGGAGGAGTTGTGTAGGGAGGATGTGCAGTGTCGTGATGTGCCCAAGTTGTTTGTGGAGACAAAGTGTGGGTCGACCACATTAATATGTCATTGAGTTTCTACTACTAAGGAGCAGCCTGGTGAGGATGACATTCTGATGACAATGGCCCACATGAGCAGACCTGCTAAGGGGGGTCACTTTAAAGCTTGTCTCTATGTGCTTTGGAATTGATGACATTGGTGGGATCCAAGTCCGCATAGTAGGGAAGCAATGAGGATTTTCCATTATGGAACGACGTTGTAGTGATGGCTTTCCGCAAGTGAATGTTTGCAAAGGAGAGCCCACAAAGGCTGTTTGACCCACAGTTTTGTTGGCGACCTTAGAATTTTATCATTGAAGGAACATTGCATGCAAGATCTGCATAGTGGAATGGCACAAGTTTTAAGCCGTTAGGAAAATAGCAATGCAGGGGCGATTGCCAGCAATGGTGAACCTGCAAGGCCACCCAGACTTAGAAATTTTTTGCTACTTCTAATGGAAAGCTTTGCGCGGGGGGAGAACTCCATTTTCTCTTCTCAAATTCAAATTCCATAGGTGAAAATGATGGGTAAGGAGCAACACATTTACAAGAAAATCGCCATTAATGGTGTGCATTAATTACTGGTATGACTGACCCTAGGTAGGTAAGATGTGGAAACCTACGCTCGTTTAGATGCTTGGTCAAGGCTCAAATGGAAAAACTAGATGCAGAGCCCACCATGCAAGGGAAAGTTAAGAGTCGGCCACTACTTAGTGGCAAAACACAAGCGGCAACTTGCATGAGGCAACCCATGGTTGCGGGTTTGCAATGCCCGATGGACATGATGACAAAAGGACAGAGGGAACCCGCTAGCCAAGTTCCTGCAAAGGCAAAAGATAATGAAATTCAGATAGGTGAATTTGGTCAAGGGGTGTTTGATCGCTTTAAGGCATGTGATCAACTTAGGCTCTAGAATAGGGGCATGAAAAATGAAGCAAGATCAGAAATGACCCATCAAGAGAAAAAATGACCCGGTGGGAGCCAAAAAGAAAGGGGGGTCACTCCCTTCAGCGGGGCATGTGTGCAAAACATGCACAACAACGTTTTTCTTGTGAAAGGGTTTTCCCCACATAAATCAGTGTGTTTTGGTATGCATGATACTTGTGTTTATTTTTGTTTAAGTTTTTGTAACTATTAAAGATTTGTAAAATTCTTGCATTATTCTCCTCTCAAGGTTAGTGTATGAGGTTGTTCTGCTACATTAGTTTCCTTACAAGTGGTTTCAAAGCTTGATCACCTTTGGTTTCAGTTGTGGGTTGTTGGGTTTTTTGAACTAATCCAAATTTGAGTGGGAGCATGTGCAGAAGACACTTTGTGATCTTGTTGTAGGAATTTTCAGATGGTGAGTTCATCAGGGAGAATAGAGGTGGAGAAATTTTTTGGAAATAATTTTGAGATGTGGAAGCTAAAGATGGAGGATTTGTTGATAAATTAAGATTTGTGGGATGTTGTTGATGAGAATGTTTCAAGGCCTATAGATCCAACTCAAGCTGCTCAATATGATGTTATGGATTGTATAGCTAAAGTTATAACCAAATTGTGCTTGGCAGACTCTGTTTTAATTAATGTCCATGAAGATACCTCTACACAGAAACTATAGAAGAATCTTGGTGAGATGGATCAGGCCAAATCTTTAGTGAACAAGATTTTCTTAAGAAGTTGTATTCTTTGAGAATGGAAGAGGGTGGACGAATCACAGACCACCTAGAAGCATTCAATATGTTGGTGGCTCAATTGGCATCAATTGGTGTCAAAATGGATGAGGAGTAATGTCAGATCTCACTTTGTTCTTTTCCTAATTCATGGGATTCTCTTATTATGGGTATTGGGAGTACTTCTATTATATTGAAGAATGAAGATGTGATAGGTTCTTTTCTTTCTGAAGAGATGAGGAGGAAGGTATCCATCACTACCAAGGTAGTCTTAAATGTTCATGGAAGACCTAAGGAAAAAGGCAAGAAGAATGAGAAGCGTGACAAATCTAAGTCGAAGAGGAGATCTAAATCTCCTGGAAAGTCCAAAGTTATTTGTTGGAATTGCGGTAAGCCTGGACATGTTCATAAGGAATGCAAAGAAGAAAAGAAGAAATTTGATTCTGATTTCGAGTTCGAGTAGGAAGATGGTGATGCATTCATTGTAGCTTTGGCAACTCGTGTAGGTAATGATGCATGGTTGATTGACTCAGGTGCATCTTTTCATATGACCTTTAATAGAGATTGGTTTTGTGAATATGAAGAATTTGATGGAGGTAAGGTGTTCTTGGGTGATGATTCTCATTTAGACATTGTTGGTTGTGGTAAATTTAAAATAAGGTTTCCTGATGGTAGAATAAAAAGGATTAATGGTGTGTTGCATATCCCTGAATTAGCATGAAATTTGTTATCTTTGAGCAAACTAATAGATGTGGGTGTGTAGGTAGTATTTTCTAGTGCAGGATGCAAGATGGTTAGAGGTGCTATGGTGATTGCTAGAGGTGTCAGATATGGGACATTGTATAAACTTGATGCATGCACTATTGAGTGCAATAGTACTTTTGTGAAAAGAAAGTCTATAGAAGAAGTGAGGGTTTCACCTTCAGTAGATGGTCATGGACTTTAGGTACCCAAGGGCACCCTTTGTTCTGAGATAAAGTTACCTACAGAGAAAACTATGTTATGGCACTAGAGACTTTGCCACACTAGAGAAAAGGGTCTAAGAACCTTGAAAAATAAAAACCTTGTTGAAGGTTTGTCTAATTGTAATCTTGAATTTGATTTTTGTGAGCATTGCATTTATGGAAAATAAAACCACATTCAGTTTTACTTGAGTTCTCATAAATCTTGTGGTGTATTGGATCTTATTCATTTTGATGTATTTGGTCTTCTAGATGTTCCTTCAATTGGAAAATCCACATATTATGTTTCTTTTATTGATGATTATAGTAGAATGACATGGGTATGTTTTGTAAAGAGAATTTAAAGTTTTCAATCGATTTAAATAATTTAAAGAAATGGTTGAGTTACAGACTGTAAAGAAAATAAAATGTTTGAGGACTGATAATGATGGTTGATTTTTCTCTAATGATTTTGATAGATTCTATAAATATTGTGGTATTCATAGACATAAGACAACTTTGTATTCTCCACAATAGAATGGAGTTGCATAAAGAATGAACAATACATTAATGGAGAAAGCTAGTAGTATGTTGAGTGGCACTAGCCTAGAACAAAGGTTTTGGGTTGTAGTTGTTGCCATTTCCTGTTACCTGATTAACAGGTCTACTACATTAGCTCTTGTCAATTGATACGACACCTATAGAGGCATGGTCAGGTTGCAAGCCTTCATTAAGACATCTTAGAGTTTTTGGTTGTGAGGCATATGCACAAGTGCCAAAGGAGAAGCTAACAAAGTTGGAGAACAAGGTTGTGAAATGTATCTTCATTGGATCTAGTTATGGTGTGAAAGGATACAAACTTTAGGATCCTATTGCGCAAAAGGTAATACATAATAGAAGTGTTATTTTTAGAGAAACTAAGCATTCTTCTGTTACATTGCAGCTAGAACAAAGTAAATAGGAAGATGTGATTCAATTTCCTTCTACCCTTGAGAAAGTTGAATCGAGGCCCAAGAATAGATAAGAAGTTGATAAAATCCCATCTAGCTCTGGGTCTTTAGAAGAGGAGGAAGAACCTCCAACTCAACTTGTTTGTAGTTCTACAAGGCATAGACAACCACCTGAAAGGTATTCACCTGATGATTGGAGATGTATTTTTGCTTTGCATACTAACATGGATGAACCTAGATCTGTAGAAGAGGCAGGTATGAATGATGCAGAATCCTGGAAGATTGCTATGGATGAAGAAATGGAATCTTTGAAAAAGAATGATACATGGGATCTTGTATCATTGCTTGAAGGATGAAAACCTATTGGTTGTAAATGGGTGTTCAAGAAAAAGATTTATTTATATGGAGGTATTGATAAGTACAAAGCAAGGTTGGTTGCGAAGGGTTACTCTCAAGTTGAGGGTGTTGATTATGGTGAGATATTTTCTCCTATTGCAAAAATGACATCCATTAGATTTTTGTTTTCTATTACTGCTGCTTATGATTTAGAGGTTGAGCAAATGGGTGAAAATTGCTTTCCTTCATGGTGATTTGGAGGAGGATATTTATATGACATAGCCAGAGCACTACATGGTGAAAGGTAAAAGTAAGTTGGTTTGTAAATTAAAGAAATTTTTGTATGGATTAAAACAAAGTCCTAGGATATGGTACCAAAAATTTGATACATATGTGTTGAGTTTGGGATTTGAGCATTCTAAATTAGATCATTTATTATAAAATTGATAGTGATCCTTTCTTTCTTATTGCATTATATGTTGATGATATGTTATTTATTGGTAGAGGTAAATGTATGATTTCAGAACTAAATCTCAACTTGCTACTAAATTTGAAATGAAAGATCTTGGCGCAACTAAACACATTCTTGGGATGGAAATTAAAAGAGACAGAGTGAACAAATATCTATAGCTTGGCCAAAGCTAGTATGTCAACTCAATTTTATATAGGTTTGATATGCAGGATTGAATATCGTGTGTTCCTATTTTAGTTGGAACAAAGTTTTCTATTTCAGATTGTCCAACATCTCTATTAGAGATGGAAGACATGAGAAAAGTGCCTTACCAAAGTGCAGTTGGAAGTTTGATGTATGATAGGGTTTGTACTAGACTAGACATTTCTCAAGTAGTGGGAGTTCTTTCCAGATATATGTCTAATCTTGGTAGAGTTAATTGTGATGTAGTTAAAAGAGTCTTCAGATATTTGTGCAGTACCTCAAATTATTCCTTATGTTATCATAGTAATATGATTGAAGATGACATTTCCCTTGATATTCATGGTTATGTGGATTCAGACTAGGCAGGTGATGTTGATAGCAAAAGATCCACCAGTGCTTATGTGTTTACTTTATTGGGTGGTGCAATTAGTTGGATGAGTAAGCGATAGGTTGTGGTTGCTTTGTCCATTATTGAAGTAGAGTATATGGTAGCTACTCATGCTTTAGAGAAGCCATTTGGATTAAGAGACTATGTTTAGATATTAGAATAAAACAAGGTGCAATGATAATTTATTGCGATAGTCAAAGTGCGATATGCCTGGCCAAGAACCCAACGTTTCATGCCAGGACCAAGCACATTGATGTACAATATCATTTTATTAGAGATATGGTCGAAGATGGTAGGGTGAAACTAGTTAAGGTAGAGACTTTGATGAATGTTGTTGATTCTTTAACTAAGCCTATGAGCACAGAGAAGTTCAGATGGTGTTTAGAGACTATGGGCCTTTTAGCCCCTAGCAATTAGAGATGATGATGAAACCCTTCCATTGTCCTTGCAAGGTGTTCGACAAGTGGGAGATTTTTTGGGAAAATGTTTCTCAACCTTGCAATTATATATGATTTATTGATAGGATGTATGTTGGTATGTAGCGATTGATCATGCAAATACTATACACTTGTAACAAGATGTGGGGTTTGGTGCAACATCTCAAAAAAAAATTCACTGACACATCAAGGTTTTTTCTTGTTGAAACATCAAGGTTTTTTCTTGCTAACACGTCAAGTTTTTTTCATTAACACGTCAAATGAAAAGTGACCTTGTAAAACCCTAATTCTAGAAGGTTCCAAAAAGATTGTTATAAGCGGGTGGGATGTATGTAGATGGTGGCATATTTTGAGAGTCTGATAGCGGTTGTGGTGTCTCTTGATATTTGGTGGTGATCCTCTTATGAGAAGCTTACTTTGCAAGTATATTGTAACCTTTTGATTTTTGAATAATATATTGGGTGGCTTTTGGAGTGTGGGATTTCTCTCTCAAAAAGGTTTTCCCCATGTAAATCATTGTGTTGTGGTATGCATGATACTTGTGTTTATTTTTGTTTAAGTTTTTGTAACTATTAAAGATATGTAAAAGTATTGCATTATTCTCCTCTCAAGGTTAGTGTAGGAAGTTGTTTCGCTACCTTAGCTTCCTTACAGGAAGCAACCATGTAGACATGTTTCTTCTTTGGAAGACTTCTGGATTAGGTTGGTAAATTCTCTAGCTAAGACTTCTTTCCTCCACATAGCTTGGATAGTTGGTACCAACTTCATTATCTGGCATATCTAGTTGGAGCATAATCGCATTATATTTTTGGATAAGAAACTTCAGGTGCAAAAGGTCTAGTTAACAATTTTGGAAGCCCTTCAAGAGACATTGGTAGCCACGTGAGATCTTTTGGTCCAGGTGGATGAGGATATGGCTATGGTTTAGATGTTGGGGCTTTTAGTTTGTGATAGGGGCGGGCCTAGGCCTAGTCTGGGGTAGAATTCTAGATGGAATATTTTGAGAGATGGGCATTAGAAGCCCCCTCCTCTTAGGGTGCTAAAGATTAATATTGATGGGTCTTCTAGAGGTAATCCTGGTCATGCTAGGGTTGGTGGTGTTGGTAGGGACAGCTTTGGGGTGGTTGTGTTCTTTTTCTCAGAGTATAGAGGTTAGCACTCTAACAATTTTATGGAAGAATTGGCTATTCTCTTGGATTTGGAAAGGGCTTGTGCCCTAGGTTGGAGAAGGATAATTTGTGAGTCTGATTCTCAGATTGTGATTGACTTACTAAATAAGCAACATCTTAAGGATGTGAATTGGCAGTTGGTGGTGGTGGTTAGACAAATTATTTCTCTGGGTGGGTTCTTAGATTCCATCACCTTTTTCCATGTCCCACATGAGTGGAATAGGGTGGTTGATGGCTTGGCTAAATGGGAATTTGAGGAGATAAGAGCCTAGCTTGGGGAAGACTGGTGTTATCTTCCTGAAGAAATTTCTCAGGAACTCGAGGAATTGGTTATGGAGGATATGAAATGTTTCTTGGGTGTTGCTTGATGGCTTTTTTGTGGGTTTTTGGCCCCTGGCAGGTTGGATATTATTTCTTGTTTTGTATTGTGTTCTTAGATCAATAAAGTTTTTACCCTCTTTTTATTAAAAAAAAGGTGCATCTAGGTATTTTGATGAGTCCATGTGTAGCATAAGTCACTATCTATAATCTTGATCAAAAGAATATTCACAATTATAAATGGCCTCTCTAATTGGTTGCATATCTAGTAGGCAAGAAATTGGAGGAGAGGGAAAAAATAAACATGGAATTTAAATGATGAAAAGTATAAAACAATCAAGGAGTTCATAAAAGTACATTTTTGACATGTCATAGCATGTAAAAGCATATAGTAAGTGTCATAATGATCACCATGTACCAAGCATACAACATATCATAAATTAGTTATGCACATCAAGGTAAAAGGTCACCCCTAATATAAGCAAAGCATGAAGCAAGGTTGGCCTTAAAGGCTAGGCATGCATCATGTAAGCACATCAAAAGTGTAATGAAATCGAAAGATAGGAATGTAAGAAAAACAAATAGGATGTGATCATGAAATGCCATGTATAAAGATGACTGCCCCTAATGTAGACAATAGAATAAAATAGCTATAGATGCATGATAAGAAAGTGTAATTGCATGTGATGATAAGATAAAAAAATGAGATAAGCATGAGATAAAACATGATAAATCTCATGATCCTAGTAGAATGTGCATGACAAGATGATAAGTATGAAGCAAAAAATATAGATTCAAATGTGGCTAGACATGATAAATATATGATATGTAATCATAGATCATTTTGAAGATAAGAAGCACAAGTATCGTGGGCATGGTATATAGAAGGCATCAAAAATGTGTAGGAGAATGAAAATGTGTAAAAATTAAATATGTGAACACAAAAAAGGAAACATGAAACATCAATAATTATAAAATATAGACCAATCATGTACAAAACCAAATAAACAAATGTACACACGTGTGACATATAAGTTCTAAAAATGAAAATGAAATGACCAAAATGATCCCAAGTAAAAAAAAAATAGGTAAAATAAAAAAAATGGCTTGAACAAAAGGCCAAATTAAAAATGATATAAAACATAGGGAAGAAGTTACACAAATAACATAAAACATGTTCAAAGCCACTTATGTTAATGTGCACCACTAAAGGTGACTTTTCATGACCCACATGCTAACTAGGAACATGAAAAAATAATGTTAGGAAAGGAAAGAAAAGGTACAAAAATATGGTCAAAATTAAGAAGGACTAGTAAGGTTACCTAAGCAACGAAGTTGACTCCCATCACACTTGCCTATAATACTATGCAATATGATCAATTAACATTAACAAGATCCTCATCATGCTAATCTATATTATTATTTTTAACTTTTATCATTGTTTCTTGTGAATCAAATTAGGTACATGATGTCTTAGATTAATGTTATATATAGAATGTCTATGATATGATGATTAGAAAAAAATATTGAGCCTTATGTGGTGCAAGGTTAGACATACCCAATGGATTAATTAAAGGTGGAATACTAAGATTGCGCCTAAAAAGTCATTCCAATAAAATATGTGGGATCCTTGAATGGATTGAATTCTCTAGATTTATTTGGTTTGATTTGTGTGTGGTGATCATCATTCTAGGTACATTCTAATTATTCACATTGTTAAAATGCAACAAAGTGTTAGGAATACACTGATATAAAAGAGGATTGTTTACTAAAGCACACTCACATTTACATACAGAGATACATAACTTTAAATATGAATGATTCAAGGTATGTAATATACTTGGATCTTAAATATACCATCCATATATATGTTTTAAAGTTTATTGTGATCTAAATTATCTCATATTAGATTTATTCTTGAAAGTACAACATGTTTAATCTCTAATTAGTTCTTATTTTTATTTGTTTTCATTTCATGATATTGAGATTACATGTCTTATAATCAATATTATAATGAATTTTTTCATGAAACTATTATCTAAATGCTCAAAACAAGTGATAGAATTACATAACCACTCAAAATTGGTGGGAACATCTTAGCAAATAATTGATCCTCATAAAAATAAGGGAGACACATAACTTGGAAGTAATAAATATCATAATGAATCTCATTTAGTATGACATTTTTTAAAAAACAATCCCACACATCTACTTGGTGAAGGATAAACAATATGTCAAATAAAAATAAATCATACAATATCACTTTGGTAGGATCTTCTAGTTTAAGGCTTTGTTCACAATTATCAATGCACTTTTTTAAACAATCCATCTCACTAATGAGGTAGTTCTCATAAGTTGAAGTATGATTAAGAACATGAGCAATATATGTATGTGTATGTATATCTTATGTAATTATGAGATAAGATGTTTCATCAATTAGTGGCATATTTTCCCCACATATACCAAGTAAAAATTGTAAAAGATCCTTGTGTTGTTCCTCTTGTTTAGGTATAGCTAAATTAGATACAAGATAAGATATAGAAGGAAGCACAACACAAGTACACAAAGATATGCCATGAAATCATGAATGCATATTATTGGTTCTTCAGACTGTTACTCCATAATCCAAGAACATTTCTTACCTTTGAGGCCAAGGGTTTAATGTCAATAAGGTAAAACAAAGGTTCATCAAAAAACCATGGAAGGTTAGTAGCCAATGATAAGAGTGGGTTGTATTTCTTGCACGTTGGGATCAACTACCCAAGAGAGTATTCCTAGAGGTATCCTTAATAGGGTTTTAAACCAATTAAAATGTAACATGATTGTAACAATCAATAGTTATACCCAAATATACTCTTGACCCCTATTATTTGTCACTAGGTCAAGATTAGCTAATTGCATTAGACCTCTAATAAAACTAACAAAACACCTCACATATTCACCTATAGATGAATGTAATATTACAATCCCCTTGGATGATTTTATTTATTATTTCATACATAATGGTAAGGTGTAGACATATTGGATTTCATTCTTTGATTCTTTATATATCTAGGTTTGCTTAAAATCAATCCCTAGTTTTTAATATTGAATCATAAACAACATGCATATTCTAATCTACTCCTACTTCTAACGAGGATGGATGTGGTTTTAATGGGTGGAATATTTGATCCTTCACCAATGTGGAATAGTGCCCATTCTGTGGGGCAATATAGTGATAACAATAAAAAGGAAAGAGATGTCATCAAGTAAAGTATCAATAAAACTAGATTTCATTTATACGAGAATCAATTATTACATCATATATAATGGATATACTCAAATAATTCATCTTGGAACTACAGTAACCCATATGCAATCAAGGAATAGCCATTACAAAGTGTTTGTAATACATTAGATTTTTTCATATATACATCAAACTATTATTATATTTGCACCAACAAATATGATAAGAGAAAATGTAGTTGTGACTATACATTCCCCTGAATCATTACAAAATGCTATGGAGACATTTAACATTACATGGAGATTTGCATTGAAGACCCTTCCTACACTTCACATGATGCATTCCTTCATTTACAATCTAGACATATAGTGTTTAATGCCCTATAATATGTTGTAGACCTTCTTAAACTAGAAAAAAGACTCACCAATCCACTATTTGAATAAATAATAAACTATTATTTATAAATCTTTAGTTTAGGCACCCAAATTGCATATGGGAAACTTATCATGAGAGGGAATCATGGACAATGTGAGGAAATCCTTTCATTTTTTATTTTTTAGTAAAAGGTGTGTTGTTCACCTTGCATCATGTTATAATGTAATATCTTATTATTTGTGATGCACCTAGGGGATCTAGCACTAACTCCTTTGACTGCAAAATATGACGATTTTTTTTGACAAAATATGTATAATTTGATGTATTGCCAGGTGCTTGTAAAATTTGATGTGTAATTTTCAATTTTTTAAAAGTTTATCCTTTACATTCGTCGAAATTTCGACGAACCTGGGTTTCGTCAAAATTTTGACAAACATGAAAAATAAGAAAAAAATCAAATTGTAGCCGACATAAAGAAAAGTGAGTTCACTGATTTCTTGCGATAGTGTTTTGCTATACTTGTGAATTTTCTCTACTTGAGATAGTTTGTGGAGAACTAAGGACAATTTTCTTGGGAAAAATTGGAAAAAAATCAAGAATATATCGCCAAGTTGAGGGTAGTCATTGTCTTTTTGCAGAATTCAATTGTGAAGTCAGATTTGTAGTTCTAGGTTTGAAAATCATATTTTAAAGCAACATGTCATCAGATTTCATTTTTAGAGGTTTAGGGTTTTGAGAATTTCATGTCCAGATTTTGTTGTGTGGAATCACCATAAGATCACAACCAAGGAACAGATTCTTGTGACTATAATTATGTGATCCATAACTCTATTGGTCATGTGGCACAGTTGTGCTATAACAAATACAGGATGCATTCATGTGTGATCCAAGTTTAATGTGGCTATGTTGTGATAGAAATGGAGGCACTCATATAATGTAGTTAATTCAGGTTGTATAATGTAGGTGTCAATCATCATTGGGTGCATTCAGGTTGTCTCAAGTTTAACAGGTTAGATGTAATTATAGCATGATCAAGAGTGATTACCTCTTGTTGCAATAAAGAGCCTATAACTTTGGTTGATATGCAAAGTGGTTGTGTTATATCAATTATGTAGTGCATTCAAGCACAACCCATGTTTAATGGGCTATTCTAGAGAGTGATCAAGATTTTCTAAACCTTATGAATGTTACTTAAAAGTGTATAGCTTAAACTACAAACCAAGTTTGTTACATACTTGAATGCAATCTTGGGTTACCACAAACTATAATAATGTGATTTGCTAATAACCATTATGGAAAGTATTAAAGCAAGACCATGCTATATAGGATACATTTCCCTGATCAAGTTTACATACCTTAATGATCAAACACAAGCTTCCCACACACTCTAGGATACAATCCAAGATCATACCACAACCCTATCAAGACAACTAATTTTTTGACCCAAGATTTAAGGTTGTTTTTTAATACCAACAGAAGCATTGGTAAGAGCATGATTAGGGTACATACCCTAGGCCTCCGTAGAAACATAAACAATAACTCTAGTGGATTAGTGAGGTTGCAATACCAGAAAGATTGAGACATTGTAGCTAATAATAAAATCTTGCAATCTAAAGATTGTAGCCAATAACAAGTACACTATGTAGCTTAGTGACATTTGTAAATACAATCTACAGTAAGAAGAATGAAAGTCACTTGAGATGTGACAATCACTTGAGTTCCTTACCCCCTTGTTGACCTTAAGGGTTTTTCAAATGCTTTTGGTAGTGTTAGACAAGGAAAATACAATCAGGGAATGATTGTCCAAATGAAGTAACAATGGTAATCATAGGTTCAATGTTTCTTCTTAGCCATTGTATAATGGAGGTAGTGGATTGCATGTTTGAGCAGTGTTTTGAGACTCATCAAAGATGAGAGAATAGTGAATAATACCTTGTGGACTATGAAGTAGTGTCAATAACATTGAAGGATTTTAAGATCTACAATACCATGAAACAATGAGTCCCTTGTAGTAAGTAGACAGTCTATAGGGCATAGTTTGATTTTATAGAAGGATGCTCATGAAAGGAATCTTCAAGTGATAGTGAGTGAGCTATTTGAGATTGTAGCTGAGGGTGCAATACCTAGTCTTAAAGGAAGTTAGCAAAATAGTAAATGTGCAAGAAAATCAAATCGTACACAACAAACAATTCACAATGTTATCTTGCATAATGCCTTGAGTTTGAAGACAAAAATCTCATTGTATCTTGATGAAAGTGGTGACCTTAATGGTTAATCATTGGCAACCATGATTTTAAAACATGCTATTGTGCTTATGGAGGCAACATTTTAAGCAAGGCAGTGAGTGGTGGTTTGGAACAATGGAAAGTATGAAAGACTTGCTTTATATGCATACTATGCACTCTAGCTTAAGACAAAATTCTTAGAAGATATTGAAGGTGGATTATGGAACTCAAGGGTTACCATGAAAAGGATTAAAGCAAAGACTGAGATCTATTTAAAAGCCACAGTCATGAAGATATTAAAGATGTCACATGCAAAACCCTAGTAGCTGGAGTAATGAATACAGTGCCAAAGAGAATAGTGTGTTGGGGCAGATTTAGGGATCTCCACATTATCTAATTGAGGGAAATACATCATTTATTTATTTTTCAATTAAAATAAATCATTCTAAACCCTATATAGGATACATTGATACTTCAAAAGCCTCTGAAGGAATTTGAGATTATGCAAATATATGTCAAGTAAATACCTAGATTACAAATAGTAGCAGGGAACAATGTAAGATTTGTTGAGCAGAGCAGGAATGAGATAAGCAACAATGAATCCTATGCCTCCTTTCACGCACATCTCCTCACTGTTCTCTGTCATTCTTTAATGAAACACTTCTCTATTTTGGCGGGTCTATGCTTGAAAATAATGTTGATGAGGTTTTAGAGTATGTTTATTAAAATGAAAACTCCATTCTGGTGGGCTACGCAAAAATAAGATTTTGACAAAAGTTTTAGGGTATGTTTATTAAAGTTTTAGAGTATTTTGTGGCTATATTCTTGATTCCTTAAAATGATTTATTCAAATGGATTGTGACTAAATAAATGACTAACTATTTAGTCATTTTTATTTGTGTGACTAAATAATTTTTTAATCAACGACCAAACTAGTAATTTATTTACTCATTTATAGCTAAGTTGCAAAAAATGTGTAGAATTTAGTCATTTTTAGTTGTTGTGACTAAAAGTTTTAGTCACCTAGTCATTTATTTTCCAAATTCTACTAGTGTGTGCTTCCTTGTGCGATTAGGGCTTTCTCAATGTTGAGGGCCCTAGGGATAAGCTTGTCATAAGAAGTGACACATTGCATCTTTAACTAAAAGGATAAATCCGTATTGACATTAGCAATGATGATTTCGACTTGTTACTCCTTAGGAATGGGTCACTTGCTTTACTAGCTCGCTACCTCCATCGTTGTAGGGAGTTTGCAATCAAGTTCAATATTCTGATTTTTGAAGTCTAACGGTTGGAAATCATAGTAAAATCAGAATTTAATAGGTTTTGGAATTAATATTTTAAAGTGTTTTTTGGGGTCATTAACTTCAGACTATCTTCTCTTTTGCAGGGGTGGTTGCATGCCAAATTTTTTGGTGTAAAATATCAGAATTATTAGATTTTGTTACCTATCTATGAATAAAAATTATTAGAGTGTGAGTTTGATATTTTTTGAAGATCTAAATAGTCAAGCTTGGTAAAGAAAAATCATGGGATAATATTAGTCCAAAACAAAATGAAGAGACACTTGATAGATTGTGGGCTAGATTGAAAAGAAAGGGTGATGAGAAATGTTATTGTCCTTGCAATAATTACAAGGGCTTAAAGACGAGATGACTTTTCGATCACAACTGAGAAACATTGTAGGCAACATGGTCACGTTGAAGGGGGGCATGATTATCGTCCATTGGTAAGTTGTTCATTATATGTGTTTATATTGATTGAATTTGTAAATGTTTATATCGTTTTAACATTATATATATATATAATCATTTGATCATGATCATGGTTTATTTGTGTCTATCATTATTATAAAGGTGGGGCGCCCTAGGGCACATGATATGGATTATCACAGCCCAAAAAATGTGGTTTTGCAAGTGGATGAACATGTAGCTGTGAATATCGAAGATGAAGTTAATGATCCTATGGAAGAAGATGATCATGCGCCATAAAACACAGTTGAAGATTATGGTATAGATACATTGATCTATGACACATTTAGTGGCAGAGCTGATCATGCTGATTGAGATGACTTTGATGATGTTCATGATTTACCTGTACTTGAGAAGGCATAAGAGCCCCTTTATGAAGGCTCCCAAACACTCTTCCCTCTGTTGTATTGTTATTGTTGAACTTGAAGGTTATAAATGGTTTATCAAACATAAAAATCTCACGGATGTTAAGGAATGTCATATATGTCATCTTTTTTCATCTATTTTAATTGTTGTTAGTTCATCACTAGTAAATAAAAGATGAAATATGTACCATTAATATTCTTTATATTAACAAATTATTTTTTGTTGTAGATTGATTGGTGAATTTTTGTTACCACCATCAAATATTTTACCTCGCTCATACCGAGATTTATCTGGCATTATGAAAGATATCAGAATGGAGTATCAAGCAATAGATGCATGTTCCAATGATCATATTATATATCATAAACAATATGAATTTGCAACAGAATTCCTGGAATGTCATATCAATAAATATCAAATAGATCAACTAACAAAAAAGGTGCATCACAAAGTTCTTCGTTATATTTCCATTATTCCACGTATGCAATGATTATTTAGGTGTGAAAGCTTAGCACAATTTATGGATTACCATTCATAGAATAGAAGTGGAGATGACATTCTTCGAATGCCTGCGGATGGTTCTGCATTTAGGGACATGGAGGAAAAATGGCCACACTTTAAAGAAGAACCTCGTAATCTCAAGCTTTCATTGGGAGCGAATGGTGTCAATCCATTTGGAGAGATGAGATCTATTTACTCGATGTGGCCTATTTTTGTTATCAACAATAACATTCTTCCATGGATGTCAATAAAGAGGGAGCACATAGTGTTGTCAATGATTGTTCCAAGTATTTGTTTACAACAATTTTCTTTAATGTAGTAGCATCTCATTTGTCTTATTTGTTGCATAATGACTTATATTTTTTTCATTCAATAGTCATGTACATTAATTTATATATATATATAGTAAAATGGTTATAATAATTATGTAATGTTTATGTTCATTCAATTAGGTAAGTACCAAGTTAAAGATATGAATGTATATATCGAGCCTCTTATTGATGAGTTACTAAATTTATGGAATGGCGTCACTATGTATGATGTCTCTAGACCAATAGGACAAAGACAATTTCAATTCTATGCAATGCTTGTATGGATAATTCATGATGCCCCAGGGCTAACACATTTTTGTGGTATGTTATAACATTCGACTGCACTTTAACAATATTTAATTTTATGAAGTAGATATCATGCATGTTTTTAAAATAATCTATTCATTATATATAATTATAAAAATTGACATATTTAATCCAATTATATATGATCTTGCAGGTCTTCAAACAAAGAGAAAATTTGCATGTCCAATTTTTGGTCCAAAGATGAAATCTCGTCATTCAACAAGTTTAGGAAAGCAAGTGTTTGATGAGTATAGGTACTTCCTCAGAAATCATAAGTTTCAAACTACTGAAAAAAATCTTTTCAATGGGAAAGAAGAGACTACATCAAAACCACCAAGAATGACACCTCACCTATGGAAGTTGGAATATAATAGAATTAATCGTCAAGGTTATACATCGGATCAAATTGTTTATCTATCATATATGATATGTTTTGAATTTATATTTTTATATTGTGTTGTGTTTACTCATGTTGTAATATTGTCGTTGTTAATTTGTTTAACTTATATGCTTCATGAAGGTCGTCAAGACATTAATGGCCGGATTCCACATGGATTGAAAAGTTATCCCAAACAATTTAGTAGGTTTCCCTACTATGAGCAGCGACAAATTGTGCATTTTTTTGATACAATGCATATCGAAAAGAATATAACAAAAATGTTGTGGAAAATATTGGAGGAAGGCATGAAAAAGAAAAAATGTCAAAATTTGTAGTGACATTCAGGAAGCCAATCATGCAATGAAAAATGTCATTCAATTAAATAGCGATGGAGACCAAATTAATATAAGTGCCCTTCCTTAGTTATTAACGGAGTAGCAAAGCAATGCTATAAAAGAAGTCATACGAAAAATTTGATTTCCCACAAGATTTGTTGTGAACATAAATAATATAATAACAAAAAAAGGTGAATTTGGGTCAGGGATGAAAACGCATGATTGGCATGCCTTCATTAAGTTAATTATTCTGGTATATTATATACACTTGTATAATGCATGTATTTTTCAATGTATTATGTTTACTACTTTTGGAAAAATAATAAAAAAATCATTTTATAATTGTTGCAGTATGTTCTACCTTTATCTCTCCCAGACAACTTCGACAACAATCTCAAGCAAGTTATATATGATCTTGAAAAATACATGAGGTAAGTAGCGATATTTTTTCAATTCATTGTATACATCTTATAATTGCCATTTATTTTACTTGTTATATAATATATTGCATATTTTTGTTAAATCTCGTAAATATATTTGTGCCCTGAATCACTTGTAGATGGCTGTCATCTAAAGAAATCCATAAAGAAGAAATAAATTATTGGAAGAGAAAAATTCCTCATCTAATGTGTGAAATGAAAAAGTTTCTACCTTCGACATTTTTCAATGCACAAGAACACTACGTCATACACCAAGTTGAGGAGATTGAATTGTGTGGACCTGTACACACAAAGTCAATGTGGATGGTTGAAAGGCACTTGAAATTTTTGAAGGCTTTGGTTAGACAAAGAGCACATCCTGAGGGTTTTATGGTGGAGGGATATAAGGTATACCATACCATGGTGTACATTAGTGAATATCTTCCTAGTTTGCAACAAAGATCCATGTAGATTGCATTTGGGATCCCAACTCCATTAACAAATTCGAAGGGGAGTACTTGATGGGGAAAGGTAGATTGAGGAAAGTGAGGTAATTATAAGATGGTCATGGAGATTAATTGGAATACATTTTACATATGATTTTTATGTATATTGTACTTATTTAATTTTTAATCTTTAATATACATCAATTATAAATTAAGGTCGTATACTATGGTATTTAACTAATTATACATCGTTTGTGAATTTCAAATTTTTTTGATATAGTTGGTTGAGAGTGGGATGCACTACATTTGTATGTTGCAAACAATCTTGATTGGATGATGGTATGGATTGAACGATGTCAACAATCTGGTTGCGCATTAACATGGGAAAGTGTGGCTTCATTGGTTAAAGAAGCTCATCGTAATGGAGATTCCAATGTTACACAAAGGGAAATTGATTTAGCATATGGTTTAAGAGATAAAAAAGTACACATAAATATATTAACTACCCATATTAGTTAATTATTTTTAATTATATTGATGTATATATATGTTGAGATTGTTTTCTTTGCATACATTCGGCCAAGAATAAATATGTTTATCAACTGACGATATTGCAATAATTTTTACATGTTTGACATATTGTAGGTGAAACACAACAAGGCTATGTGGTGCAATGGTCATAAATTTTGAATCAAAATGTTGGATGACATGAAGAAAACTTGTGATTATGGTATAACTGCAATCTTTCAGGTGACTAATTTTTCATCTAGAAGCGACATACATCCAAAAGTCTCAAAAAATCAATATTATGGGATTTTGGATGATATACTTGAGTGTGACTTTAAGTCATTCAGATTAATTATGTTTGTTGTCCTATGGTATATGCTATGATTGAATGAAAATGATCCCGAGAGAACTGTTATTGAACATGATAATGGATTTACCATGGTTAATACAAGGTCGATTGAGCGAGCTAGAAATGAACCCTATGTTCTTCCAAGCCAATGTGAGTAGGTATTTTACTTAGAGGTTCTAGGTAAACCGGGTTGGTCATTTGTTGTTATAAATGATCCAAGAGGAAGGTTGGTAAAGTATAATGTGGTGGAAGAAGAAGATACCAAAGAACTAGAAGATGATGTAGATGATGATTAGGATCAACAGTTAGTTGATGATGTCCCTGATGAAGATGTCGAAGAGGAGGAACTAGATCATGATGATGTAGGTGTTAATGCTCATGAAGATGATATCCATGTGGATGATGACATTATCAAAACTGATATCGATGACAATGATGATGATATGACCAATCCTTACAATGTCAAATTTGGATCGGATGATATAGACAAAGAGTTGGATGAAGAAGAAGATCAATGACATTGAAATGTATGAGTTATGCGATTATATTATCTATTTGATAGAATTATATTTGACTTATGTGGTTACATAATTAATTCATGATTTTTTAAATTTTTATGCCAGTACATAAGTAATTTAATAATGTACTTTTTAATGTTTGAAAGGTCAAAAAATTAAAACATTTCAATAGTGATGTTAACAACCTTGAAATTAGTGTGTTTTATGTTTCATGTGATCATAAAAGATTAAAAAGTTAGTTGTAGAGGTGGTTTTTCAGTGGTTGACGTGTAAAGGCCTTTAAAAGGCATAAAGTGATCATTGTAATGGTTGTTGATGGTTGAAGATTTAAAATACAAGCTCTTGACATTTGAAAATCTGTGTTTTTTCTTCAAAATTTCTATATTTTTCCTGTTATGCAGCACTATACGGTCACATGCAACCATATTTTGATGTGAAATAAATTCCAAGTCATGAAGATATTTGTTAGCTTTGATTTGAATCTGATTTGAGGGCTTAAGGCATTGATTTGAGTTAGAAAGCTTCATTTCTTTGCATATAGCCAAGTTACCCTATTTTTGAGGGTTTTGTAGTCCAAACATGATATAAAGGGGATCTTACACTTTTTGTGATTACTGTAGCTTGTGTAAGAGGCCCCATTGATATTGTTGTAATTGTAGGATGCATGAATAGGGTGTAGGATGAGAAATAAAGAAGGTATAGTTGCTGTCCTCAAGAGTTTTGTGAAGAAAAGTATGTGAAATGAGAGGTTCAAGCCTAGGTTTCAACAAAATATGTATGGGAGATCTGATTTTATGAATTTTTATCCATGTGCAGACCTAATGTGTTGTTTCTGAACACTGAATATAAATGATACACACACACACATATATATATGTATGTATGTATGTATGTATATATATTTTTAAATGTAAATGTAAATGCAATTACTGGATGCTCCCCTAGAAAAATAAATGCAACATATCATTAAAGAAATCTATATCTATGTATATAAATGTGTATTTCTAAATGCAAGTGTAAATGCAAAGAGCATATGGTTTTGTAGTGTTATAGATACAACATATCCATAAATTAATGTAATTGAAATTCTAAAGTCTTCACATATAATATGAAATCGATCAAACTATTAAACTACATGAGAAATAAATAAAAACAATAAATGCATATATGTATGTGTATTTGTAAATGTAAGTGTTAAATTAATAAAAATTATAAAAATTATAAAAGAATACAAGGGGAGACTAGTGCCTTATTGGGTATATGGAGTCTAATGAATATCTGCAAATATGGATTTCAATAATGGCAATAATTCAAACTGTCAGGCACAAAAATTGCTTACAACTTGTGTAAACGTGCAAGTGAATAATTGACAAACTCTTCTTGAGATAGAATGACAATTCTAGTTATGTGATTCTTCTTATTAATCCAAGTAACACTTCCCAATTGTTGTGATTGATTAAAAGATTTTAATCCCTACTTTAGAGAACTGAATAACCAGATCACACATATATAGCAAATGTACAATGATAGACTGAGTATAAACTTGTTATATCAATTTAAACAATAGAGAAGCATCAAAATGGAGACAATCAAATAACTACATAAATTTAACAAACAACTGATACCAAAATCTTAATCCGCAACTTAGATATCTTCATTTACTCCATCAAAATACATGCATCTAAGTCTCTGTATATCAAAATTCACTGTCTGCTATAAATGACCTATATGCCATCTGTCTGGTGTCTGTATCTTGTCTCTCTTCAACACTTAGTTCTTTAGGAGGGTAGTTGTAATCTTGAGTTTTTAGTTCTCTAGGAGGGCTAAACAGAAATATGAAATTATAGAATAGAACCTTTTAATTGCATTTGATGCAGATTCATGTACTAGCTATCGATCCATCAATTTGGTCAGATGATCGAACGACTGCTTTCAAAACAAACTGACATGATCTCCATCATGGCAATAAGGGCCCACCATACTATGCGTTGCCAAGGAAATCCACGTGGCACTAGCCTGTGATATTGCGATCGATAAAGACCTTGCAACTTCTGATCACGTGATGGCGGGCAACCATGGATCTCAACCATCGGTAATCTTGTTCGTTCAACACAGTCGCTAGCTTTGTCATTAACCATCAAACACCTTTCCTACTAAGATTATAACATCTCTATTGATTTGAAACACATGCATCTCATAAATGATTTAGTAACCCGCGACATAATGTATTAAAACCAGATAAATGTATCAAATTATTTCTATCATCTCTTCGGATTTCATTAAATGAGACACGTGGTGCTCGCCTGTGATATCGCAATCAACCAAAACAGTGTGGTGGGGTCGTCACGGGATGGCGAGAAATGGCTGAGATAAAATGATAATTGATCGATGGTCAGACAAAATTGTCCCTTTGCAAAATATAAAACATTTATTAAAAGAACAAGGGGACATCACTAGGCCGATGATAAACAATGACACAAGTTATTTTTTAAACGAGGGAGCACAGAACCATCCAAGACTTAAGAAATAATAAATTTAGGCAAAGGAAATAAAATGATAAATCAAAAGGGGCCCAACCTAGATGAAGCGATGGGGCTTAAGTTGTTTTAAAACCCTCCCCAAAAAGTAATGGCCCAAAAGATCCCACCCAAGGCATAAGATAAACACTAGGGTTTTACATGAAGACAAAGGTAGAACCCCAACCTTAGGCTTTTCTCAAACACCATAGATGACCAAAGACATAAGGCAAGATAAAAATGGAACACAAAGAGCAAAATTTTGAAGTTCCATCACAAGGAAAGGTCTCCTTCCTTCTTGGTAGTGATAACCTCCTCCACACACAACCCTTAAAAATCATGAATATAGGAATATAATCTTTGAAGAACTCAAAGTTGATTCTCTCCTACCTAATGCTTTTAGTCATTTTATCCTTACAAACATTTATAGTGATTAC
>VDFB02032028.1:0-39784 GCA_007258455.2 Sequoia sempervirens
TCCAACAATTAGAATTAACATGCCCATCAATTTTACAATTTACAATGAGTCTCTTTCATTTCTTCTTTAACAACATTTGATTTCTTTACTTTACAATTTTAGTTTCTACTCTTATTTTTGGAAGACTCATCTTTGTACGTCTTTTTCTCCTCCACTTAGTATGCTTGAACACATGCTTCCTCCAAGTCCTGGTTTGGTGTTAACCAGCCTCCTTAAGATGTGAGAATGTAGTCCCCCAAAATACTTTGGATCATGTTCTTCTCAACCAAGCCCTTGCCAATCAGTGTTGGCTTGCCTTCAAAATTTTGTGGAGTAATCCTGTACACTTTTCTCACTTTGTTGTTTGTAATACATTCATTTAATCTATTGATCTTTTTTGATTTGATTTTTATTTCACTTTGTACTTTAAATGTAACTCTGTTTTGTTTTTCTTTTCACACAATCCTTTCAAGAAATCCTCTGCAGTTAGAAATCTCTCTTCTTCTTCCCAATACCAATTTCTTGGCAAAGGATTTAACCGGGTCACAAATGGAAGATTGTTCTTGGACCATTTTTGCTTTTTTCTTTGTCATATGCTTTTGTTGTTCAGCCAACCATTGTTGGTTTTCATTGATCTCCTTCATGTGGTTCTCTAGTGCAGTCACCTGTACATTCAACTACTACTTTTGAGTTTTCTGTTCACTTAAAGTTTTACTGTCATACACAAAAACTCTTCACAAGCTCACAAGAGTCAAACCACTTTGATATCAAAATGATCTATGAACTCTTTCAACATAGAATTCAAGAATCACAAAAAATATTGATTACTTGCTACTTGCTTTAACAAATGAAGTTTGCTTTAAGAGAAGATAATATTGTGAAGGAAATAGAAAATATACTTGAATAAGACACACAAAGCACATATTTTTATCCTAGAAATCCTCAATGCAGAGGGAAAACCCAAATTATGGTAGCAGCAATGGCCTTGTTACCTTGTGTATTGAGTTGATAAGATAATTACAGGCAGTGGGACTTCAATCTTATGCCCTCTACTTCTGCATATCTCCTCTAATGAACAACTGGATTCTCTTATAATGTTCTTATAATCTTTTCAACAATTCATTCATTCTCTTAAACTCAAGCTTCAAGTCCCTTTTATAGTTTTTTGTGAACAGGAGGGTTCTTGGGCCCTAGAAGAATTCTGTGATGTCCCCTTGTTAACTCAAGCGCTGAATGAAATTTCTATCAGCAAGTAGTTAGGAAATAAAGGCCCTGTTGGAAGTTAGGTCAGATAAGGACTAAGTCTTCAGTCTTAAGTTAGAATAATAAAGGTCCTGTTGGCAGTTCAGTCAGATTAAGAATAAGTCTTCATTCTTAAGTCTTACGCTGGAATAAGCCTATAAGGTGAGTTGGTTCTTGCTAGCTGTCAGTTATCTTGGCTAATTATGGAGGAGTTCATAGTCAGTTATCTTGGCTAATTAAGGAGGAGTTAATTGTCAGTATCTTGGCTAATTAAGGAGTTAATTGTCAGTTATCTTAGCAAATTAGTTTCAGTTAAACCACCAGTTATGGAATTGATTCCATGCAGTTTGGGGTTTTACGCTATGTTATCGGGTTCACCTCCTGCAGGGCTGGATCTGGGTTTGGTTTGCACCTGATCTGGGTTCTGGTTCAGTTCCTCTGTGGGTTCGCACTTTCCCACATGTGTGCAGGAGTTGCAGTCTTTTCATTGGAAACTCCAATATTTCAAGCCATTTTTTGATGATTGCTTGGCAGCACTCAGATTTTGTGATGTAGTCTTTTATCATTGTGTCCTCTAACAAATAGTTAGGGCTCTCTTTGCTTTTGGGGATGATATTTGGATCCTTCAGTTCTAATCATTGGTTATTCTCTCTTGACCTCTAAGATTAAAACTAAATGCATTTTCCATGATGTTATCTTTCACTAATGCTTTGCATCTTGCAGAATAGTTGACCAGGAAAAAATTAAAAATCCTCATTTGTTAAGGGCTAATGCTGTAGCTGTTTGAGAAAATTGTTATGTTGAATGTTCACTCCATCAAATCTCCTGCTAGTATAGTCCTAACACTCTTGGAACCCTGTTCTTACTATGTGCGCAGGCTTCAAAGTACATTTATAGTGGGTTTAGTGGTCAGGTTGTTTGTCCAGGAACATAGAGGTTGAAGGAATGTAATAAGGAATGGAGTAGATAAAAGAAACATTAGTAAGATTTTAGTACTCTAGATTTTGTCCATATATATATGATGCTATGTGATATTCTAATCCTAATTCATGCTTCTGGGTTGCATATATATATATATATATATGATTTTACATGTTATTTGTACGAACAAACCCAAACAAACCCAAACCCCCCCAAAAAATTTAGCCGAACCCATGAACCTGAACCTGAACTAGTACGAGAACTGGCAACTTAGGTTTAAATGAGTGCTTAGGGTAGAAAGATGATATCTTTTGAAATTGAAAAAAAACAAATTTAATCTTCAGCTACAAGAAAAAGGAACTGTTGCAACAATCTGAGAACCGAGGCACACGCTCTCAAGTTTAGTCCTTTAGCCTTGGGGACAAAAACCTTCAAGAGCGGGACCCATGAATACTCTGCACGATGTCCAACAATCTGAGAACCGAGGAACACCCTCTCAAGTTTAGTCCTTTAGCCTTGGGGACAAAAACCCTCAAGAGCGGGACCCATGAATACTCTGCAGGATGTCCAGAATCAGCAGGATGATTTATTATCATCTGTAGGGTGCCAAAGACATTCCAGAACTCAGATCTGTGTGCTGGGCGCTCTAGTGAGTCATTATATTTTTCATTTCTGTTTGTGTAATGTCAAGAATTAAATAAAATATTCTCACTGTTAGCATTTTCTGGGTTGATTTCTGTATACTTTTAGTTGGAATATCTCAAATTCCTGCACACACAAGAATGTGAAATAACGTCTATATTGCACATTCTGTATTTGGAGTGCGCTTTTGTTTTTTTTTTTCAGTTTCTTACCGTGTACCCGTTTCTTTGTCTGAACCCAAATTTGTTCAATTTTCTGTTTTACATACATTTTCCAGATCCAATGTGGATCAATAAAAGGTCAACTGCCAGTCCCAAAAAACTTATTTAACTGTGATGGACTTCCTTTTCTAACACAGTTTACTGCCTGATTTTAAACCTGCAGATTTTGCTTATGATAGCTTGTCTCATTTTATTCACAGATCCACCTGTAGTGAGGCCGAAAGTGCAGAGGTATTGGTAATCAAAGTTCTGATGCTGTTAATGACCTATCTTAGTAATGAGAGACTTGCTCGTTCAAAAATATGCTTTCTTTTATTGTTCCCTAGGTGGTGAGGAACCCAAAGAAAGGAGGGTAGGACATTGCTGTCATTACATCATTTTAGAAAAGCTAAATCTGCTATCCTCTTGGCTAGTTTTATCCTTAGTTTCTCCATGATTTTGGTTATAAAGAACAGTTCTCTCTTATTAAGGGTGTCAATGATAAACATTGTTTTCGATTTTTCATACTCGATAAGATTACACAGAAGAGTTTCTAGAAAAATCTTATGTTAAATTTTGCATCAAAGTTTTGGATCACACTCCATGATAAATCATTAGGTTGAGAAACAATGACAAATAAGTAAGCCCTTAGATGCCAGTTGTGAGGAGAGTTTTTTAGCTACGTTAACGTGGACCAAAAAATTGACAATTAAGACAATTTAGAATATAATAAAACCTTAAAAAAAGTCAAACATCAAATACCAAGAGAATGAAATAAAAATTAAAAAGAGACAAAAATTAAATTAGAAATTCATGTGAAACTAACAATGAAACAATGAGTTAAATTAAATTTAAAATTCTTAAATGAAAGAAACATAACGCACAACAGAAGATTATATTTGAAGGCTTAAGGTTGCCTGAAAGAAATACAAAATTTGAAATTTCAAGGTAGACAAATTAAATTAGAAGCTTTCCTTGAAATTTAGTCTCCAAAAAGAAGTCATCTTTTGCATCTTGATTCTCATTTCCTGGAAACCATGCTGCTACCAAGGCAGACATCATTGAAATGTATGGTTCAACGACAAATGGCCTTCCGGATATCAATATTACTAACCATTTCAAGGAACCACAGACATTGTTAATATTGTTAGTTCCATTGAAGGGAGTTGTCAAATTCTCATCCTTGCACATTTCAGCACGAGGCAACTCAGCCACAACGACAATAACCTATGAAAATCCCTGTATTCCTTCCTGCAACTGTTTAATAAGCTTTCCATAGTCATTAAGAAGGATATTCAAGGCCATTCAGGCCTGTCTATTTTCCATCTTTTTTGGTGCAGAAGTTCACTGCAATCTTGGTTTACATTATTAAAAAATGCATCTTTCTCCAGTAGGAATTAATTTATAGATCTTCAAAGCTTTTTCTTCACTCAACGTGATCAGATATACCTGGCAGAAATTGTGTCTGTAAAGCCATTGTAGTGCAAATTTTTGTACTTTCCATCACATTTGATAAAAGGACAATTTGGATTCCTTGCTGTCTTGGGAGTGAATCTTGGTAAAAATTGCATTTTTTTCTTATTACTCTTCTGTATTTGGTACCTTTTAGCTTTTCATCTTCACATATTAAAGACATAAAATTTCTACAGTCCATGATATTAGCTTGAATATTTCTGAATTTGAGTATGTAAACTTTTATCTCTATCACTGTTTCGATTCATGCTCCATGAACCATCATCAGGATTAAGGACGAGATAGCAAGATATGAGAAAAAATGGATCATGGAGTGATAGAAATGTTGATGAAGAAGAAAGTTTACGTGCCTAATCCAGAAATATTCAAGCTAGTCTTCACATATTGTTTGACCTATTGAACTGAAGGTTGCAAGCTGCCTCCATAAAGGAGAGATTTTTCTTTGGGCATTTCACCATTTTGTGACCGAAATTAAATTAGAATACACAAATTTGAATTTTTTAGAAAAATGGCTTGTTTCATTATCAGTGAATGTTTTAAGTAAATTGCAACTTGCTGCAGATTCTTGGAAAGTCTGGACTGAAGATGGAAGTTGAAGTCCCGGTAGATTGAATGTCTATACTACAATTCTGCAAAAGTATGGAATGAAGATGGAGATTGAAGTCCCAGTAGATTGGAGCTTTTTACTACTTTTCTGCACACATGATTCATTCTCAGCATATATAACAATCGTGTTTTTTTGGCAGCTAAACTTTGGTGTTTCTGGTTTTTTTTTAAGCAGTTTTCAACACAGCTTTGATGTATGTCCATATTAAAGCTTCTCTTACCATGCATGTTGGAAAGTGTAACTTTGCCGTCTTAAATACTAGAAATTGATTATAATGCAGAAAACAGTATTGTCTTCAATTCTCAAGATTGTAGGAAGCTTTGTTCGCATATTATGTGTCAAGAAGCATGGTTTTGGAAAAAAGTAGAATGTTGTGCAAATGGAAGCTGTAAGAAGTTTGATCTTCAATCTTTCAAAGAAGATGTTTGTCACATACTTATGTTTCATGCTTTTTGCTTTCCTATGATTTTTGTCTTAATAAGCAAAAGAAAAATAACTGATGTGTAAAGGCATATTAACAAAAAGGAATCTGACAAAAAATTCGCTGTACTAAATCTCTAAGAGATTCCGTTACTATATTTGCAGGAGCAGTGATGAAAACTAGATTTTATGCAACAAGCCTTACATTTCAAGCCTAATTGAATGATGTTTTTTATTAACTTATTGAATTCTTAAATTAAGCACTATTTGTATGTTCTATTTAAACCATTCTAGCATTGCAGTCCAAAACACTTATGTTCATCTCCCAGCCTTGTTACATCTCCATCCTTTTCACAGATTGATTTATATTCATGTCTTGCTTCTACATATGCTCTGCCATACCTTTCATAAATTTGTACATCTTATCTGGTTTCATAAGTATGCCCTCCTCATTCTGATCCCATCCTAGTATTCTGATAATAGCCCCGCCAGTCTAACCCACACAGGAAACTTGATGCTACCATCACCCATAGGATGAAAACTCAAAGACAATTTTAGGGCAAGACCATTTTTCCCCCAAAACCAAGGACCATCCAAAACGGTCCTTAAGCAATCATCTAGATTACAAAATGAAAATAAGAAACAAATATTCAGTATAGCTTCAACCTTAACTTGATCTCTTATATTCCATTTCCGTATCACCCATCTTCTAACAACATCAATGTTTGGGTGATTACCAAAAAAACCCCAATGAACGATTTCTTGAGCCAAGCAATCACCTTAACAGAAAGAGGATCTGGAATAGAAATTTGTGTCTTTCCCACCATCTCAACTTGGACTAAAACGACGTCATAATTGTCATCAAACTCCTCACTCGTAGCTTGCACAACTATAATGGCATGCTCACTCCCTTCTATAGAAAGGTAAACCGTAGGACATTCACCACCTCCATCAATCCCAATAGCCTCATCATAGTTGTAAGCAACTTGCTAATATGAACAACTCACATCTTTCCAAGCATGTTCCTTTGAAATCCTAGGAGTGCTAGTAGGAGCAACAACATGGGTCAAGGGAAATGCGTTCACACCTAGCTCCGCAAGATTTTTGGTGGAGGGAAGCAAAAAAATGCCTCCTTAGGGTATGCCCAAAGTTGCTTGACCTAGAAGCAACAAGATCAGGCCTGTTCGAAGACGCGTGTGCTTATGAAACCTTCTTCTACACATCTCGCCTTGACTCCATGAGAAACTCCTCTTCATCATTGGAGGACATTCTACTATGCCTCTAGCAACAACGCCATAAGGGAAACGTCCTCATCTTCGTTGTCCCCTTCCTATGAATCGTCCCTGCTCTCGCTTTGAGTAGGACTAACAAACCCTTTCATCATGCACTTGCACTCGCACCCACTCCCTCTTCCATTCTTGCTCAACATTTTTTTGTCAAGATCCGTAGATTGTTAATGATTAATGAAGTAGACTAAATTAGTTAGATAAAAGTTTGATTGATACATTAAGAATTTATAAAAGGGTTTTTATGCAATGGGGAAGATTATTGAGTAGGTTGCATCAAGAACACAATATGTCTAGTGATGGAATTCAAGAACAAGTCTTTGAGGTGTGTGCTCTTTAATTTTTTCAAATCAAGTCTAGCTTAATTTGGGGGGTAAGCAATCCCAATTGTTGATGTGATAGAGAGTGACCTCATGAGGTTTGAACCTTGGTTGATGGCACTATAGGCAAGCAGCCCCGCCATCACACCATAGGGTTTCCCCTAAAAATCTTTTCCAAATTAAAGCTAAATGTGACCCAATGAAATAAATATTTGCTAAATCTCAACTTTTAGGTTGTGTTGCTCAATTGACTATGAGTTTATTGAAATCCACTTAAATTCATCTCCTAAATGTCGATCAAGGGTCACACCATATTTGATTAGTTGAAAAATACTCCTAGTTCTCCACTTTAAACTTCTTTCCTTGGCGAACATGTTCCTATTATTGATTCTTCCAACACTTGAGAGATGTTCGTTGATTGTTCCTAGTGTATAATAGGCTTAGGGGTGGGGGTTATTCTCATCCCTCCTTCAAGAGAATAGGTGTGTGATGTCGTTGATCCCAATCGATGAACTGTGGATGAAGTAAGGGTAGCTTATCATCGCTATCGGAAAAGCTTATGGAGAATGTGGTAAGGTAAGTATAGGAGAGTTATCAAGGTCCCAGGAGGTATGTAGGTCATAGTCACTAGAGACATAAGAATCCCATTGCCATTCGTTGGAGTCTATTTTAGTATGGTAGCCATCTGATGTCTCAATGACAATAGAAGGTGCTATTTTCTTACAAGAGGTAGTTTCAATGCTTGGAGTAACCACATTTATCGAACCATAACCTAGTCCCAGATTCTTCTTATGATTTTCCATTATGATAGGTTCTCTCATACCTTGTTCGTGGAAACTAAGGTCACCTTTTCCAGTGAATCCTATATTTCTTGCCCAGTGATAACCTTTATTGTTAGGATCAATAGGAATGGGATGTAGTTGTTTCTCTTCCTCTTCTTCTTCTTTGTAAAGCTAGGAAAGATTTTCTTCAAACACTAATTTGTCCTTCATGTCTCCCCACTTGGTAAAAATAGTAGGTTTGACTTCATAGGTGATAGCTTGAATATGCTTGATTTCCTTTGGTCTCCCATAGAATTTTGGTGACAGGGGAAGCTCCCCAATGCAAAAGGATTGTTTAAAATTGTATTCTCCACAACCCTTGTCAAGTACTTGGATCTTAAGGTCGGATTTTGGTGGGTTGGTTGATGTAGATGGAGTTGAGGACAAAGCAAGTGATGCTGGATCGACATTTTTGGATCGACATAGGAAAATGAGGGGAAGGATATGTCATTATTAGGTATTTGAAGAAGCGTCTTATATTTCTCCTCCAATTCGTGTGGTAATGGAAGGGTTCAAGATCGACGTATATTGTGACTTCCTTATCATTGTAACAAAATTTTAAGCATTGATGGAAGGTTGAAGGGACTGCTTACATTGCATGGATCTAGGGATGTCCTAATAAAAGGTTATAAGGTTACTCAAGATGCACTACTTGACAAGTCGTTTCCGCTATTGCTAGCCCCACTTGAATTGGAAGTATGATTATGCCCTTAGAGTTTCTTTCCATATCATCATAGGCCCTTATGGTGATACTTTTGTTTTTGTCGATCATGTCATCAAAATATCCCAACTGCTTTACCATTTTTAAGGTACATATGTTTAAGCCTGCACCTCCATCTATCAAGACTCTCTTGATCTTGGGTTTATGGACACAAACCTCAAGATATAGAGCTTGATTATGAAAGGATCTTTGGGGAAGGTCATTTTTAGAAAAAGACCAAGTGATGGCACCAACCATAGCTTGAAATTGATTAGTGTTAATATTGTTAGGCATTGAGATTCAATGAGAGCCTTCTCTAGGATCTTTTTATGTGTGGGTGATAACTTTAGAAGCTCAAGGATAGAGATTAGTGCTGGAGTTTTCTTTAATTGGTCAACAATACTATAGTTAGTTGAAGGCTTAATTGTGGCTTTTGCTTGAGGTGGGGCTCCTTGGATTGTGACTTTCTCTCTTTGTGTAGTAACATTACACTCGAGTTTTTTTCCCATTATGGTTACAACATTGATATTGTGATATGCTTGAGAGATGGTTCCTATGACTTTGTTGTAGATGTAGTTAGCTTTTCGGTAAACTTTTCCCCTACCTTTGTCATTTCCTCTAGAATGATCGATGATTGAATCCTTGTAGATTCCCATGTCTCTATTTCTGGAGGGCCCAAGACGATGTTCAATGTTGACCTCTCCTTTTTCTATCAAGTCTTGTACAATATTTCTAAGCCTCATGCAATTATTTGTTGTGTGACCCTTGATTTTGTGGAATTCGCATTGATCATTCTCATTGTACCAAGGGGGTTTAAAGTTTGTTTCTTCATAGTTTGTTCTATCAGGAAGCTTGATAAGGTTCGTTTGAACGAATTTACGCATAATCACCTTAAGAGATTCTCCCAATGGAGTGAACTTTCTTCTAGTTTGATTACTTTGCCTCGGTGACCCTCTTTGATTATCTTGACCTTGATTTGTTTGTTGGTTATTTTGAGGATACATAAGCTAGTTGTTTTGTGTGTTGTTTTGAGGATAGTTTGTTTGAGCTTCTTGGACATTATTTTGTGGGTTGTTAGGATGTTGTATGTTCTGCAAAAAATTGGCATCAACCACTCCATTGTTTGTAACGTTCTTGTTGTTTGCCCATAGTTTGGGTTTGTCATTAGAACTAGAAGTTTTCTCCTTCTTGTTATAGAGTTTAATGATTCCCCTTGTTATGAGGGCTCTTTCGATGACTAAACCTTTTTTCAATGATTTATTCAAAATTGTTAGGACATAACATGGTGAATTGCTAGCTAATGTCCCCTTAAGGTTAGAGACAAAGATTTCTGCTAGTTGTTTTTCAGGAACGAGCCACTTACACTTACTAGCTTTGTGTCTCCATCTCTATAGGTATGAAGCAAAGGATTCCCCTTGGTTTTGTTTAATCTTGTATAGGTCAGGGACCGTTATGTCTTGCTCTATGTTATAGGAGAAGTGGTTAACAAATTTGTTCGACAACTCATCAAATGTTTTGATACTGGGCGGTAGATGAGAGAACCACTCAATAGCTGCACCGTTGAGACTTCGTGGGAAAAGCCTCATTAAGTAGGAGTCATTGTTTTGTACATCCATGCAAGCTACTGAGAATTCTCGTGTGTGTTCTATTGGATCTCCTCTTCCCTTGTATTTGTCGAATTTGGATATTTCAAAGTTCTTAGGGAAGGGTATCATGGATATGGAAGGAATGATCAAAGTGAAGAGCACACAAAGATATACTGAGAGGGGGGTGGGCCGGGGACGGGGGGGTGGGGGTGAATTAGTATATCGACAAACATCAACGAGCCAAACCTTGAATCCACCGTGAGATGAATGAATCTTATCAACATCATGAAGCAATAACCTTGTAGTTTTTATGATCAAGGAGCCAAACCGCTTACTAAGTATTGAAAGAGGAAACCATGAGCCACAATACTGTCACATCAATGATACACTCCAACTTGCAGCTTTCTAAAACAGATGTTCCATAATGTACACTACTTCTTGCACAATGCCATCATGAAATGATCAAACTATGAATGAAGCAAGGATAAAATGTATGGACATGAACCAAGAAGTATGATGAAGTGACTTCGTATCAACACCATCCAATTCCACCAACACAACTCATTCAATCAGCCAATCTATCCACTGTTGACATCAATGACAAACAATGCCAAAGTCAACAACCCTTTGGTATTTGCCCGTATTTCCTAAAGATCGTGTCTCTTGCATACTAATTGTGTCCATTAGTTTACCGATTACTGTTTGCTTTATTAGTAATTATGTCTTTTACTAGAGATCGTTGTTTATTGGATTTATGTTTGCTTTATTAATATTTATTATGTCTTATGTTAGGGATTGCTGCTGTGTAAACATGATTATTATGCTTTCTTATGGGAATCGATGCTTTTCCATTAGGAATCAATGTCTTGCATAATTTCCTTTATCGGTGCTTGTTTCTCTTGTTCATAATCACTGCCTTGTTGTATATAATGCTGCTGCTGGCAGTATAGTCTTTTTGACATTTCTTTAGTATATTTATTATTATTGTTATTATATTAGTTTCTCTTCTTTCTCTTTTTATATCTTTTAGAATTTATGAATTATAATGGTGTTTAAATCATTAATACTTATTTAGTATTTTCACTATTTATATTTATAATATTATCTTGATAATTATAATCAGAAAATTGCTAGTATATAGTTTGTTATTTTATTTGCATTTCAATGTGTTACAATTTTGGGGACATGACACTATGTACCTGATTTTTTCTTGTGCACAATAATCTGTTATGTTCCCTACTTGTTCCTGATCCAGTTTGACATTGTGTGATTGATGTGTGTGATCAGCTTTTTGAGAGGCACATTTGAGGCCAGTGATGTGTGCATTGCCTCTTAATAATCAATTGTGATCTTTTTATGTGTGTGCTAAGCTGAAAACCCAAAAGGGCAGCATAATCAAAAGTTCCAATTAAGCTGAAAACTCAAAAGGGCAACACTAACTTCGTACTCATGTGATCACTATATTTCAAAGTTCTGCATTTTGGTACTTCCCCATTTAGGGGCGGGGAGGGAGGCTATATGCTATGTATTCTTTCCTCCACTTAGGGAGGCATTTTTGGCCTTCTCTCACATCTGTCAGGGTGAAAGTTGTTAATTTTAGCGATCAGATTAACATGCACAGAAATTAATTCAAAACTTGACACAAAACACAACAGATACCCTGGGAAAACCCTCCTCTTGAGGGAGAAAAACCCAGCCAATAATATCTCTCATATTATTGAGTCTTCAAAATGAATGATACATGTACAATAGGCCACTCAAAAGGCCAGCACACAGCATCATAGACTGATGCGAATACAGACTGAATGAATACAACTCTCTAATGATTATCTCAGCCTTATATATAAATCTCAGATCGCTCTTGAATGGATATGCATATGATGAACTTTGAACTGTATGAGAATGAACTGAAGTGCGAAATGAATGGATGGTCATTTCTGAACAAATGAAGTCATATATATATCAAATGATAGAAGAGATGCAACTCTGCAAGAACAAAGTCGGCTAACATAGAGATATTATAAAATGCAATAACAAGAGGTCAGCCTCTCATAGAAACATGTGCTTCTTCACAAGTCTTCTAGTCGGCCTCCAATAATGCCTTTTTCATTTGGACGCAACCAATGAGAAGAAAGTCGGCACATATATGAACTCGGGCCAATTAAGAATATGAGCTCTATAAATTAAATAGCTCTCAAGCTATTATTTAATTTATTCAATCAAGAACAAATAATGTGCTGGAAGAATACGACTAAAGCTGAATATAAACATCAACACTCCCTCTCAGCTAGGGAGGATAATTCCAGTTGCACAAGACAAGTCACCTCATCGTGATGTCTATCACTATGGCTACAACCATGAGTGAAAAGAAGAATATCACCTCATCGTGATATTAGATATTGCCTCAACACGATATCAACCATACTATGGTGTGTACAAGTGTTCATCACTTGCGTGATGTTGTCACCTCAACATGACTTTCACCATGGCTCTCCCAGAGGGTGAAACACAAGTACAAAATATGTCATGGAGTCACACACGACATCCACCATGACTCTCTCAGAGGGTGGAAACAAGGGCTTTCACCTCAAATCTCAAAGAGAAATGCATTAACAAGGGCTTGCACCTCAAATTCCTCCGTCTCAGAGGAAAATGCATTAACAAGGATTTCACCTCAAACTTCTCTCATAGAAAGAACTCATTAAACAAGGCTCACTATCTTGAGACTCTTTCTCAGTCAAGGGATTCTCCACCATACCAAGCTTATCTCGAAAGTACACAAACTTTATCCTGGAGAGAGGAGGCTTGGTGAGAATGTCTGTCGTTTGCTCATCAGTGTTGATATACCTCAACCAGATAGCCTTCCTAGTACCATATCTCTAATATAGTGGTACTTGATCTCAACATGCTTGGTTTTGTCATGGAACCAGGATTGACAGAAAGCTTCACGCGCCTCGATTATCACAATGAATGATAGTAGGCTCCATTGATTGTCCAAACAATCTTGCAAGGAGCTTACGAAGCCACACTGCTTCCTGAGCTGCCATACAATATGCAATATATTCTGCCTCAGTTGTACTCAATGCTACTGACTACTTCCTACTATCCAGGATAGCAGAACCCAAACTGAAGCAACAACCAGAGGTGCTTTTCCGATCTATGACACACCCTGACCAATCAAAATCAGTATACCCATGTAACTCCAAGTCTGTATCTGAAGAATACGTCAACCCATATCCAATTGTGCCACGCAAGTATCTCAGGATATTTTTAGCTGCAACAAGATGTATCTGTCTCGGTTCACACATGAACTGGCTAAGTGCAATCACTGCATAACAAATATCAGGTCTAGTGTTAACTAGATACATCAAGGACCCAATCAGTTGTTTGTACAATGTAGGATCCACTAAGTCCAAACTAGCTACAACCTCCTTTAATTTATGTAGGTTGGTCTCCATAGGTGTAGACATGGATTTGCAATCCATCATGCCAAATCTCTTAAGTACATCAATGGTGTACTTCCCTGGACTTAGAATCATCTCATCTGGTTTCTACCAGACTTCTAAGCCAAGTAAGTAATGCATGAACCCAAGGTCCTTCATCTCAAATTCAAAAGTCAACTCCTTCTTGCACTCGAGAATCGGGTGATCTTCTCCAGTAAGAATCAAGTCATCAACATATAAGACCAAAATTAATGCATCACCATTCATTACCTTGAAGTAGAGATTTGAGTCAGCATCATTCTTCAAGAAGCCCAAACTTGACAGGTACCGATCAATCCTTTCGTACGATGCACGAGGAGCCTGCTTAAGACCATACAAGGCCTTCTTCAGCTTGCAAACATGAGACTCCTTCCCATGAACCTCAAATCCATCAGGTTGCTCGATATAAACTTCTTCCTCAATCACACCATTGAGAAAAGTTGTCTTCACGTCCATTTGATGAGTCTTCCATCCTCTGGATGCAGCAATGGCAATGATGGTTCTGACAGAAGTATAGCGAGCAACAAGAGCAAATGTTTCTTCATAATCAACTCCCTCTTTCTATGAAAACCCACGAGCCACGAATCTTGCCTTGTACTTCTCAATGCTCCCATCTGCAGCATGCTTGATTTTGAAGAGCCATTTCGAAGATACCACTGATTTTCCCTTGGGTCTAGAAACAATGTCCCAAACATCGTTCTTGAGAATTGACTGATACTCTTTTGCCATAGCATCTCTCCAAACCTGCTAACTAAATGCTTCCTCAACACAGGAAGGCTCGGAATCAATAATCTGACTCATCAAGGCAACATAACTAGAGAACTTATGTGGCCTTTTTTTTTCCCTGAATGTGCCTCTAGGAGCTGCAAAGCTTTTAGCCTCTTGCATAGTACACATGGCCCATAGAGGTCTCTTTCCCAATTACAATGTCGGTAGGCCCATCAGTAGGTTCCAAAGGTTCAACAGGATCAATATCTTCTTTCGGTTCTGAAGTCTCCCTCTGAGTCTCAGGAATATGGTCAACTTCCATATCCTGAGGACTCTTCATTATCGATCTCCATATGAATGCCCCTGGATCTCCAGAATGCAACATCTTCCTCGAATGTGACATCCCTACTAATCTCAATCAACTTTTGTCCTAGAATGTATATCCTGTAGGCTTTTGATGTCTCACTGTAGCCCACAAATATTCCCTTCTTGCCAGAAGGCTCTAGCTTGGTTCTCTTTTCCTTCGGAACATGAACATAAACAGGACATCCAAAGATCCTCAAGTGACTAACTTCAGGCTTCTTCCCTGTGAAGGCTTCTTCCGAAGTCATATTCTCCAAGAACTTGTGAGGACTTATGTTCTGAACATACACAGTCGTCCTAGAAGCTTTTTCCCATAAGAAAGTTTGCAAGTCTTGGTCATGTTATCACGGAATCTAGCAGTGCTCGTTCCACGGATAACCCCCCTACGAAACTTGTCCGTTTCCTAGGATTCGTGAAGTTCAAGTACGCACAACGAAGTGATTTTCAAGCCACCTCGAAATGCGTTCCTAAGCCTCGAATAGTCAATTCGAGCATCCCCTCATGTTCGCCTCGCGAAGACCTTCGAAACGAGCTCCTTCGCGAAGTCTCACTGTTCGTACTTAGCAAGTTGCGAAAAATGCAGTGGCATTGAAAAAGTGCGCTCCTGCCTTGAAGCCAAAATTTGGCTAAGTACAAAAAGTGCAGGGGCGCTAAAATTTAGCGCCCCTGCATGAAGTGAATTTTCTAAAAAATGTAATAGCACTAAATTTTAGCGCCATTACACTTTTTCTCGCCACTTGAACTTTTTATGGCCCTGGCACGTTTCTTCATGAATTTCGTGTTTTTCGTCAATCGTGCCACTTTTTGTGCCTAAATTTATTGCTCGACTTGAGTTAGGTTTTTGATTTTCTCTTTCATTTAAAAGTGTTAATTCGCCATTTTCATTGTTTATGTTTTATGTTCTTTCCTCTCTTCTTGTAGGGGGAAGTGCTTTTCAAACTGCAAACACGTTTTTTCTGAGAATTTCGCCATTCCTCTTCAGCACTCTTCGCGTTTTGTCTTGGTAAGTCGTTGTCTTTTCTTTGTCTTTATTCTTCTTTCTTTTCTGTATATGTTCTAAGGTTTTACATATGCGTTTTTATCTTTCTTTTGTTCTCTTCAACGTCTTTCATCCTCCCACGCGTTTCTTTTCTCTTCATTCGCGTTTTTCTTCATTTCGCATGTTTCTCCACATGCGTTTTCTCTTCATTCGCGTTTCCTTCCTCTCTATTCGCGTTCTTTCTCTACTCGTGTGTTTTCATCTTACCCTCACACAATGCAAACCCTTGCGTTTCACTTTCAATACATTCTCCTTGCTTTTTATTCCAACGCCTTCATGCTAACACCACGTTATCCTTGTCGCTCTCTTCATTCGCTTTGGTGCGAACATTGTGAAATCTCTTAAAGATTTTCTTTAGCTCTTGAATGCGTATACAATGGTATTGAAACAACTCCAAGCGCCGTTTCCATACATCCTTACATTTGTTTTATCCAAATTTGCAAAAGATGCTAAAGCGCCAAAATTTAGCGCTGTGACATATTGAAAATGTTAGAATAAATTCTAACTCTCAGAAATGTAAGGGCGCTAAAATTTAGTGCCCTTGCATCAAAAGTAAAATTTCTAAAATGTAAGGGTGCTGAATTTTGGCGCCCTTACACTTTTTTCCAGTTTTGTACAATCTTTTCCAGATGAGTTTCATTTTTGACCAGTGCACTCCTGAGCCTTGTTCCTTCCGTTTTTGTGCATCATTTTGCGTGCCTCGTCATCCGCTCCATGCTTTCTCATCCTCGTTGCTCGTTTCGCGCATTCCCATGTTTCCTAACAATTAATGCTTGTTCTGGCTCAACGAATTGCAGTCTCTTTTCAAAGATCTTCAAGTCAGAGTGATCAAAGTTCCAGTTGTTTTTGATGACTGCCAGTAAGCCTCCTTCTTCGAAAGCAAAAGGCAAGATGAAGTACAAATATCAAGGTGTCTATCCGCCGACTGTAGTGCTCTCCAAGGTGGAAGAGATAAAAGACATGGAGGTTGGTCATCAGGACTTGGCTGATTTCGCAAAGCAAACAGAGACGAAGCCTCTTCCTGATCCGATGAGAGAAATCGTACACAACAACCTTCATTTGGTGGCAATGTTTCCTATAGCTGCACACAATACAGAGTTTGTTCTTCAGGTGGCGTCTCACTACATCAGAGAAAGTAGGAGTGTGATCGATTCTTCTGGGCACGAGATTCTGAGGCTCGACCCTGATTTCTTTGACATTGTCTTCAAGGTCCCTCATATGGAGAAATACATTGATATTTCTATATCAAAAGCACAAGAGATCTTTGACGCTGATCCTAATAAAGCTAAACACTTGATAAACACTCAATGGTTAAAGAAGCCTAGATCATCTGTTTCCAGATGGCCGAAAGGACTCCTGCGAAGTGATTTCAAGGATGACGTCAAAGATATGATCACATTTCTAAGCAGAGTGAAAGGCTTGTCGGAATCATCCACTTTTCACGATTGGATGTATGAATACATCAGGATCATAAGAAGACAGAAGCTGCATATTGACTGGGGCAAACAAATCAGTGATGAAATATACGAGCAGTTGATCAATGTTCCCTCTACATTGAAGTTCTATATGACTTCTTACCTGGTGTACGCGGCGGCTGTAATGAGACAATTCCCAGGTCTATCTACAAAAGGGAATCGGATGATGGTACCTGTGTACAGATATTTCTATCAATTGGAGCTGAAGGAAAGCTTTCATCACTTCAGACGGGTCACAGATGCTTTCTTTGCGCCTTTGCTTTTCAATTTTGATCCAACTCTTGAAAGAAGAAGAGTATCTGATGAGGCTTATAAGGTGGTAGGTAAAGTTGGATGCCTGTTTCTTCAATTCCCAACGTTTACTTACTTGAGAGTAGGATGCTACACTGGTTGTCCCTACATGCTACCACATTATCCTTCGGATAAGTGGGTTCTCATGGAAACATGCAGACAGTTGATGTCAGTGCAAAAAGAACGAAGAAGCAACCACAAGCATGGATTCAAGTTCCCACTGACCATCAGCCGATATACTATCCAAACCGCACAAAAAGCTAAGTCTGTTTATGCTGAAATGCAGATCATGACAATCAAGACCTACAAGTATAGGTTTGATTTCGATTACCGAGATGTCAGAAAAAGATTGCAAAAGGGTCATCATCACAGGTACCGTTTTGAGGACATCTGGGTTGATTGCAGAGATGAAGAAGCCATTCGCAAAATGGACTATTGTAGGTTGACTGTTCAACAGATCAGAGATCTTGATATTGCTGACCTACCAGAGGATTTTGTAGATCCAGGTGATATCATGAATGCTGTCTATGATGAGCAAGAAATTGCTAAAAGGCCGTCGCCTGCAATTCAATGGTCTAGGAAAGAAGTTACCAGCATAAGAGAGAGGTTGAGGCCAATCCTAGCCAACACTGAAGAATGGTTACATAAACATGGTTATGCAATGAAAAGTTTCAGAACAGACTTAGAAGGAGAGGAATCCGAAGCAGAAGCTCGCCAACAACAAGAACTCCGCGACAAAAATAAATTAGCGGCCGTTCCCATTTCTTCACGAAGAGGTCCTAGGATCAAGTTCACTGTTGGCAAGAAAGATACCCAGTCCGTCCCAGAGACAGAAGTCACGAAATCTAATCCATCTCGCTCTAAGGGTAAAAGGTCTATTCTAGAGGAGGTAGATTCCGATGAAGAAGAAACTTCAAGTGATCAATCCGCTGAAGATGAAGATTCAGCAGAAGCAGACTCCGATGCAGAAGAGGTTTCTGAAAGCGGGCAAGAGTCTGAAGAAGATTCTGAAGAAGGATCTGAAGGTGATTTTGAAGGTGAACCAGAATCGGAGAGACAAGAGGGTGATCAATGTGAACTCCGGCATGATCAAGAAAGAACTACTTCTCTCCCCGAATGTAGCGCTGAGGAAATTCCTAACGGCCATCGCTCTGCGGACTTCCAAATGTTCCTATACCTCCAAATTCAAGAACTCCTCCACCTCCCTGCCTCGGGCCACCTATTCCTACCACATGCATCCCCGCAAATGAGATATCCACTCATCCCTCGTGATCATCAACCTAACTTGATACTCCCCGACAAGCATCCATACTCTGATATAATCACGGTTCTCCATCGGCCCATTCCTTTAGCCTATTCGCTAACGTATGATTTCACTTATGAAAATGAATTCAATTGTTTCATGAATGAGTCAATGCGTGATCAGTTCAATGTGCCAACTATAGGAGCAATGATGACAGACACTTCTCCTATTGTCACGATACCTATGGTAACTTCAGACATGACAATAACTTCAGAAGTAGCAATGACGGCTGAATTCACAGTGAATCCAGAAGCTCACACTTCCTTCCTTCCCCCTTGGCTAATATCTCAAGTGTCGAAGCGTAAAAAGCAAATGATTTCTCCGGAGGAGCTCGACCTCGAAGAGATAGTCCTTCCAAAAGCTAAAGGGAAGAAAAAGGAAAAGGTATACTCAAGGCTGAATGTTGATAAGTCTGGCCACAAGTATGCGGAAATTGGCATACCACCACATGAAGAAGGTGATGTCAAGGTTGTAGCACTACACTCAGGATAAAAGTTCAAATTTTGGCAAGGTTACCAATGAAAGTGCAAAAGCCGAGCAAGTCACTTTGGATATCTCAATGGAAGGCTGATAAAGTATAAGCTCAAGAACATGTACAAATAGAGGGCAGAGCATTATGCCACTGTTGTAAAGAGACTTACAGGTTCTCCAAGTAATGCACAACCGCTGACAGTGGTAAGTATTGAAGACCCAACTGTCAAGAAAGCTGAGAAGTTCGCCTCCAAAGGCAGAGTGTTGTATGATTTTGTTGAGAAGATCATTGAACACGGATCTCAGATTATAATGGCTGCAGACGAGAAAACTACCTTGTTGGCCAAGCTCACCACAGAGCTTGATAAAGAAAAATGTGTACTTTTCCAGGAGCGCAGAGACATGGAAAAATGCCTATTGTCATGGTCGGAGATGAAACAGGTAAAGCTCAGTAAATTGGTGGAGGTTGGGGTAATTCCTGACAAAGAAAAGTTCGTTGAGGTAAGAGAATCCTTGAAACACAGAATTCAAGTAATTCAATCTCTTACGGAAGATCTCCACCAAGTACAGGAAGATGTCGAAGGACATCGCGCTATTCTTGAAAAAGGTATCAAAGAGTTGCCGGTCAACTTCTTGAGGAGAATCGTATCTTCCTGCCGCCACGCAATATCCAGATCTTCAAGAAGCCATCATGAAATTGATTGAGTTCAGACTTTTCAGAAGCCTCACTGAACATCATTTGTGATACAAGGCTCACATTGGATAACCGAAAACGCATCTTGACAGGTGCGAAGGTTCACTCATCTGCCATGAGATCGATCACGAGAATTCACACCATTGTGGATTACACCGTTGGTCCAGATGAGAAGTTTGTGTAGGAGACTAGGAGGAAATTTGAAGACTTCCGCGCCCAAGGCAAAGAAACATGAAGCAGTCCCCTATTCTCTAGTGTTAGACATTTCCGGTGCATCCCTTTATGCATCTTGTAAATGTTTCTTGACATTTTCGAATGTCTTTTTGTAAATTGTAATTACACCAAGCCCAAAGATGTAATATTTTGAAAACAAATTACACTTTGATTTTGGTCAAAGTTAGGTGAGATCTCCTAAAATCGCTCACCTAACTTTCCTTAATTTCCTCAATCAGTTTCCTAATTTTGCTCATCCCTCTTTCTATATAATGTGAGGGATTTCTATTGTAAATTCATCTTTTAGTATTTTGCAACGAAGTGCTGCCCTTTTTGAAGCAAATTTGTGAAACTTTGTGTTCATGCTTTGTGAATGGAATTCGATCAATAAAGAAGAGGATTGCAAACCAAACTTTGCATTGGATTCGATACTTTTGTGAGTTGATCTTATTTGGTGGTGATTAGCTTGAGGAATCTGAAGGACTCTAAATAGTTTATGTAAACTTTGTGTTGCATCTATTATTTAGATTTGCATTTTGTGTTTTTGTTTATCGTTTGGTTGAATAATCTACAAGACTTTGTGCTTGTAATTGTTCATGCTCTTGAATGCTTTTGTTGAATGATCTACAAGACTTTGTGCTTGTAATTGTTCATGCTCTTTGATACTTTGGTTGGATGATCTACAAGACTTTGTGCTTGTAATTGTTCATGCTGTTCGAGGAATTGCTGCGTCTAAGAAGACTTTGTGCTTCTAACGTGACAAACGATATATTCTGCACAGATCCAACATTGATAAAGCTACGAAACGACTTTGTGCCTTCGTGAGCTTTCCCTTTTACTTTATTTGTTTATTGTTAATTACTTTTGGTATCTCTACGCTTCGCTTTGACAAGATAGAGGTATTGGTATTACTGCTAGTTGTTCATTTCAAGTTATTAAGGATTGTGAACTTCCAACGGTGAAGCATTGTAAACATCTTCTCTGAAAAAACAGAGAAGGATGAATGTAACACACCCCCCCACTTCGTATGTTTTGTGTACATTTTATAATTACTTGTTTGTTTTACTATTGCTTCTGTTAGCAGTAAGAAGGGCGCCTCCCCTTTCCGAGAGGAGAGATTCATATCTCACATAGCTGTGGCTGAAGTCCAAGTTGTGTAATCTATCGAAAAGCTGATTACATAATTTTCACCCAACAGGTCATGGATCATGGCCTTCGCTGCTTCCACGATCGTCCTATTCTTTCTTTCTACAACACCATTCTGTTGAGGATTATAGGGGACACAAAAATCCCTCTTAATCCCTGCATCAATACAAAAATCTCGAAAGCAGCTAGAGGTGTATTCTCCTCCATTGTCAGATTTGAGGACCTTAATTCTTTTACCAGAAAGATTCTCTACCAAAGCTTTGAACTCTTTAAACCTTCCTAACACTTCCTCAGATTCTTTAGATTTCAAAAAATAAATCCAAGTCTTCCTAGAGTGGTCATCAATAAACAGAACATAATACAAGAATCCACTTGAAGACGGAACAGACAGAAGACCACATAAATCAGACTGAATGAGATCTAAAATACTCTTAGATCTATTTTCTCTACTATGAAAAAGAGCTTTTATATTCTTACCCAAAGCGCAACCCTTGCAAGTACCTTCATGCTTCTGGTTGAACGTAGGAAGACCCATTACCATCTTCTCTATGATAGGTAAGGCTCCAAAGTGTAGGTGAGCCAATCTTCGATGCCAAAGATCACAAAGACTTGAAGAATCATGGACCAACGCTTGTAGAGGACGCATGCAAAGCCTGTAAAGACTTTCATGTCTAACTCCAATTACTTGAGCATCCTTGAAGCTAGAATTCTCCATCCACAAAAGTACTTAGCCTTTGGAGAAGGCAACTTGATATCCTTTATCTTCTAGGGCTGAAATTGAAATGAGATTACGCTTGATTCCTAGAACATAAAGAACATTACTCAAATAAAGTGTGATGTCGGAATCCAAATGAAGTGTAGAGGTCCCAATCCCTTTCACGGAGTAGCTAGCATCATCTCCAATGATGACTTGTTCAGATGAATCTCTCTCCACCAAGCTTGATAAGTGCTCCTTGAAACTAGTGATGTGTCGAGAAGCACCATTGTCGATCAGCCAAGTGTTGGTGTTAGTGGGCACATTGCTTGACAATGTCGAACAAAACAAATATTCACATGTATCCTTCTGTGGAGAAGCATCATCAACATCTGCAACGATGGCCTGTTGCTTAGGTCTAGTTGGACAATGCTTAGCAAAGTGGCCATACTTATCACACCTAAAGCATTGAATCTTGGACAAGTCTCTTTTTCTTGGAGCACCATCATTTCCCCTATTTCGATTCCTCTTGAAGAATCCCTTCTTTCCATCCTTGCCCTTCTTCTTCAAAGCTTGGGAGGCGAGAACATGAATCTCTTCATTAGATGAACCTTGACCAACACCTCTAGCCACCAATCTTGACTCTTCTTGAATGCAATCAGCCCTCAAGCAATCGAACTTCGGAAGTTTGGATCTTGCACTGATTCCTTGAATGTATGACTCCCATGATAATGGAAGACCATTGAGAGCAAGCATTGTTAGATCTTTATCATCAACTACATGACCAATTGTAGAGAGCTGATCTCTCAATTCCGAAATCCTCATGAAGTAGGCAATCACTGTTTCTGCTTTTGCCATCTTCACATGGTGTAGTTGTTGCTTCAATGCAAGAGTTCGGCTGGTGTTGTTGATTTCGTACATTTCCGCGAATGTCTTGAACATCTCCCTTGCAGTTTTCAACTTGGAGACAATTGGAACAATGTGATCCTTGACGGAATCAACCAACACATTCTTCGCTTTGATGTCTTTCTTCTTCCATTGCAACTTCTCTTCTTCCTTTTTAGGTTGGGGAACTTTGGTCTCCACAAACTCTGCCAAATCATTCTCCTCCAATGTGAGCATGATTCTAAACCTCCATGAAGTGTAGTTTGACACTCAAGTCTATCTTCGATCTTCAATCCATTCACCATCTTGATTGATGTAGAGATAGACAAAGAATTAAGACAAAGAGAAAAGAGTATCGCTGTAAATCTGATGACGATCTTCTCAAACCCACTCTAATACCATGTTAATTTTAGTGATCAGATTAACATGCACAGAAATTAATTCAAAACTTGAAACAAAACACAGCAGATACCGTGGGAAAACCCTCCTCTTGAGGGAGAAAAATCCAGCCAATAATATCTCTCATATTATTGAGTCTTCAAAATGAATGATACATATACAATAGGCCACTCAAAAGGCCAACACACAACATCACAGACTGATGCGAATATAGACTAAATGAATACAACTCTCTAATGATTATCTCAGCCTTCTATATAATTCTCAGATCGCTCTTGAATGGATACGCATATGATGAACTTTGAACTGTATGAGAATGAATTGAAGTGCGAAATGAATGGATGGTCATTTGTGAACAAATGAAGTCATATATATATCAAATGATAGAAGAGACGCAACTCTTCAAGAACAAAATCGGCTGACATAGAGATATTATAAAATGCAATAACAAGAGGTCGGCCTCTCATAAAAACATGTGCTTCTTCACAAGTCTTCAAGTCGGCCTCCAATAATGCCTTTTCATTTGGACACAACCAATGAGAAGAAAGTCGGCACATGTATGAACTCGTGCCAATTAAGAATATGAGCTCTCTAAATATAAACATCAACAAAAGTTGTGTGTTAAATTTGTGTAAAGACTTCATAAAAGAATTGGTGTTGCAGAGAGGACCCATGGTGTTCTCTCTAGATGCTACTACTTTATTTTAGATTCAAATTGTTTGTCTGTGCTTGAGTTGCACGATTGTGAGTGCCTGAGTTGCAAAAGGTGATGTAACATACACCCTCAATCTGCCCTTGTTTTTTTTTTGTTTTGTTTTTGTGTGATGTTTTTGGAGAGATAGTGAAGGTAATATGCAATTGATATTTCTTGACAATATTGAGCAGAAATAAATAAATTTGCAGCAATAACAACTCAGAAAATTACAACTTTTGAATTTGCAATGAGCAGAAATTTCCAGACTTGTATTCTGACCAGAAAATAGGTTTTTTCTCAACTACAACAAAAAGCCAAATCATAAAATATCAGAACATATCTAAATCCAACATACCCAAAAAAGTTGGAGACTTGGACAAGGTGTTGTAGTTGCAACCAGCAATTAGTGTTCAATAATGGAACTGGTAAATGCATTCTTACATTAACAAATAAAAGAGGTTACATTAAAAAGAAGTTACAAAATACTGTAGATATTAAATATATCTACCTACCTAGAGACTACTGTTAATATAAAAAGATAATATTCTAACACCCTCCCTTAATGGTCAATCCGTTAACAACACCAAGTTGCCCCCTGAATTTTACAAACTTATCCGGGCTCAGAGACTTGGTGAGAATATCGGCAGTCTGATCTGCTGTTGGAACATACTGCAGCTAAACTGATCCATCTTCTACCAGCTTGCGAATGTAGTGACAATGAAGCTTGACATGCTTGGTACGTTCATGGAAAACTGGATTTTTGGCCAGTTTGAGCACCCCTTGATTATCAGTGTATAAGGGAGAAGGTCCTGCTTGTGATATGTGCATGTCAAAAAGCATCTTGCGGAGCCAAACTGCCTCACATGCTGCTTTAATTGTTCCTCGATATTCAGCTTCAGTCGAGGAAAGAGCCACTGCCTACTGCTTCTTGTTGGTCCATGTTATAGCACCTGTACCCAAACTAAATACATACCCAGAAGTGGATTTCTTGTCATACACTGAACCTGCCCAATCTGAATCTGTATAACCAATCAGCTTTGGATCCTTGCATCTACCATACAGAATGCCATAATCTAAAGTGCCCTTAACATATCTCAGCATGCGCTTCGCTGTGATCCAATGATCAACTTTTGGAGCTGTCATGAAGCAAGAAATGTAGCTCACTGCAAAACTGATGTCAGGTCTAGTGGCACTGAGGTAGATGAGATTGCCCACGAGTTGCCCGAATATCGTTTCATCAACCGGAGGTGAATCAGACTTGGCTGACAACTTCAGCCCCTTCTCCATAGGTGTGCAGGCAGGTTTGCAGTCCTGCATCCGAAATTTGTCAAGCAAACTTCTGGCATATTTAGACTGAGGGATAAAGATGCTACCAACAGTCTGCCAAACCTCAATACTCAAACAATAATGGAGAAGCCCCAGATCTGTCATGTCAAAAGCCTAACACAAATCCTGTTTGATTTCTACAATCAAATGTGTTGAACTACCAGTAATGATCAAGTCATCAACATAGATAACAAGAAACAAAATATCATCACCAGAGTGCTTGACATACAGATTACTGTCAGAAGGACTGCACTGAAAACCATGATCAACCAAGTATTGATCAATCTTGATGTACAGATTACTGTCAGAAGGACTGCACTGAAAACCATGATCAACCAAGTATTGATCAATCTTGATGTACCATGCACGGGGACCCTGTTTCAGTCCATAGAGTGCTTTCACGAGCCTACATACCTGATGTTCTTTTCTAGCAACCTTCAAACCAGGTGGCTGCGTCATGTAGACTTCTTGCTGCAACTCACCGTTGAGAAAGGCACTCTTGACATCCATCTGATGAACTGTCCATTCAAATTGGGTTGCAATAGCGAGAAGATGAATTGTGCTCATCTTGGCAGTAGGAGCAAAAGTCTCCTCATCATCAATGCCCTCCCACTGTGTGAATCCCCGAGCAACTAATCTGGCCTTGTATTTGTCCAAAGTACCATATGCATGATACTTGACCTTGTAAACCCATTTGCAACTGATAGGTTTCTTCCCAAGAGGAAGGTTAGAAAGAACCGAAGTGTGATTCTTCAAAAGACTATGATATTTTGTCGCCATAGCCTTTTCCCACTCTGGAATTCCTTTAGCCTCTGAATACGTCTAAGGCTCATAGATGCTGTGGATGTTGGCCATAAGAGCAAAATTGACTGTGTTGTTGCTTGCTCTTGCTACGAGTTGATCTGCCCTCAATGAGTTCATCATCATGAAGATCCCCAATAGTATTGAGCCACCACTTAGGCCAATGAGTAGAAGTGCCAACATCTGAAATAGGAGTAACAACATCTCCTGGGATTTCTGGAACGAAGTCATCTGGATGTGAGTCTTGAGGAAAATCAGGTGTTGCAATGTCATGACTGGTAGACTCCTCATCTTCAAAGTCAAAATGCTCTAAAGCCCTCCCATCAGGGGAACCAAGAGGAAGACGAACACCCTCATCACAAAATTTCATAGGTTGATCCGTAGGGCTGGTAGTAGGAACAAATGGACCAATAGTCTCATCAATCACAACATCACAACTGAATATGAGACGATCTATCTCCACATCAATCAACCTATATGCCTTGTGATTGTCGCTGTAACTAGTAAACATAAGTGTCTGGCTCTTGGAGTCCAACTTGGCACGCTTGGCATCGGGAATCCATATATGAGCTATAGAACCGAAGACTTTCAGATGGCCCACCTTAGGCTTACGTCCTGACCAGGCTTCTTTTGGAGTCATCTTCTTAATGGCCTATGTAGGTGACTGATTCAGGAGGTAGACTGCAGTGTAAACTGCTTCAGCCCTGTACTCCAACATAGAACGAGCCATTTCAGTAATGGTGGGATTCCTACATTCAACGACACCATTCTGTTGAGGGGTGTATGGTGTGGTAAGTTGGCGCTTAATGTTGTGTGCAACACAAAAAGTAGAGAAGTCAACTGAACAAAACTCCCCCCCATTATCTGACCTTAGAGTGACGATCTGAGAACCTGCTTCTTTCTCAACTAAGGCCTTATACTGCTGAAATGTATTGAACACATTTGATTTATGTTTGAGAAAATACACCCACATTTTCCGACTGAAATCATCAACAAATAATAAAAAGTTCCTAGACCTAGTAACAGAAGGAGTATTGATGGGTCCACATACATCAGCGTGAACCAATTGAAGTACCTTGGAGGCTCGCCAAGAATCACCATCTGAGAACGGTGTCTAATGCTGCTTGCCAACTTGACAAGCTCCACAAGCTCCATGATTTTGAGTTTGGATCTCAGGTAGACCAGCAACCAAACCCTCCCGAGATAGTTGAGAGAGATAGTGCACATTCAAGTGCCCATAGCGTTGATGCCAAAGTTTGCTGATGGTTGTACTCCTAGCAGCCAGAGCGTGCTCCTGAGAATCATCGGAATTAGCAAGTCTATACAGACCATGATCCTCAAGTCCCATAGCGATTGTAGTACGAGTCTCCCAATCAATGATGCTGCAGGTGGAGGAACTGAAAATAACATCCAATTGAGGAGAATGCCTCATGATCTGACTGATTGAGAGAAGGTTATGTTCCATGCATGGAACATAGTAGACATCAAGAAAGAGTAAATTTCTTCCTCCTGAGTGAATCTGGACAGTGCCCTTACCAACAACTGTGTACTCTTCGCTTCCTCCAAAAATGACAGAATCAGAGAATGACTTGAATTTGGTGAACCAATCCCGACGATGAGTAAAATGCCACGAAGCCCTGAAATCAATATACCAGGCAAAAGATTGTACTGGATCTACTGTTCTCTTGGCCATAAATGCATAGAATGCAGACTCTTTCTGCTCAGTGTGCTCTATGACATTTTCCTTTTGTTGAGACCCTCCCTGTTTCTTTTGTTCAGAAGTCAAACGAATGCGACAGTCAGCCTTCATGTGACTATATTTATGGCAATAATTGTACTGAGTGTTCTTCTTCTTGCTATCCTGAGAAGAACCAAAGCCTTTCGGCTGAGAAGATTGAGCCTTCCCTTTGTTCTTAGCAAAAGATTTGACAGAGAACACTTGCTCTATGGAGGTGGAACTGGTATTACTTCCAAACTGCTGTCTCCAACGATCCTGTTGTAGAAGCTTGTTACACAAGTCTAGAAACTTCAAGTCAACATTTGTTGAAGTAATATTGAGTGTCTCAATAAAATGCTCGTAAGATTTTGACAAACTTTTCAAAGTAATGATGACCATGTCCTCTTCCTCCATCTTTCGACTAATAGCTTCCAGCTGGTCGCGAATGTCCTTTATCTTTGTAAGATACTCTTGGAGAGTGGTCTTCTCATCCATCATTATCAAAAAAAGTATGTTTTTAAGAAAGAACGGACAACTCTTATCTGACATTTCATGGAGATCCTTCAGGTTCGTCAAGACCTCAGCAGCTGTTTTTCCTGACGGCACTTGTGGCAGTTGGTCATCAGTGACTAAAAGCTTAATGAGCATGACAGCTTCCTAGTTGCATTCATCCCATTTGTCTTGATCCTTTCCAACAACGGTAGGTCGAGGTGATGTACCTAGAACAACCACATCAAGACACCGATACTCGAAGATGGTCAGCATACGCTACTTCCAGGTGTTATAATTCTTCCCGTTGAACTTCTAGCTGCTTTTGAGCATTATGTTCATCAGAGATGCCATCACGTACCTCGAGGTCAAACTGGTGAGGGAAAAATAATGCACAGAAAACAAAAACAAGTTCTGCAAAACAAATTCCAAGGTAGAAACCGAAACCCTAGCACGGATTTTGAGGTTTTACTGAAAACCCATAAAATATTAATAAAAGCCCAAAAGGATTGAGGAATACCCAGAAAATTTTGACAGCACAAATTTTAAGGCGTAGAAAACGAGGTACCCAAAAAAAAACTAACGACGACCCAGTTGAGATCTCGCAAAACCCACCAAGAATTTGCAATCAAAAAAAAAAATCGACTTGAATTGAAGGTTTGAAACCCTAGTCAAAATTTTAAAAAGCCCTAGTTGGCTATGAAAGCTCAAAAAATTGCAAAAAAGTTGAGAAAAACGCGGGTTAGAATCTTTAGAAATCGCGTGCAAGAGGGTTACAAAAACACATTTTAATGAAGCTAAGACACGCGGATAAAATAAACCAGAAAACATGACTATTAGAGCAAAAATCGTGACATTATGCAGCTACAAATCGCATCCAAGGAGATACCAAAAATGCGGCTCCAAGCACTGAGAAAACACAGACAAAAATCTTCAGAAAATTGTGCCAAGAAGCAGAGAAACACACGCTCAAGAAAGAAATCGCATGCCAAGTAATCGCACGCAGGTTGAGAAGAGGAAATGGCGCTCAAAAAATTTGGAAAACACGACTCAAAAAACCCTTTAAAAATGCGTCCAGGTCTGGAAATCGCGTCTAGAACAAGCCCAGTAGAGGTCGTGCTAGGAGAAACATGAAAAACGTTTTAAAAAAAAAACGTAGGAAGCAAAATAAGGGCTAAGAAACCTGTCACAGGAGGTCGCGCGATCAAAACGCGACTCAGGGTTTTCAATCAATGACGCCCAGCAGAAGAAAATCACAATTTTTCTTGAGTAAAAGCCCTCGATTTCCAAAAAAAACGTGCTTTCAAAATCATGCGCCTAGATGTGACCAAATCGCTTGCAAAAGAAACACGATTTTTCTGAGGGAAACAAAACACGATTTTTAGCAAAAAGAAAACATGAATTTTTAGGGTTTTTTTCTACGGCTCTGATACCATGTTCAATAATGGAACTGGTAAATGCATTTTTACATTAACAGATAAAAGAGGTTACATTAAAAAGAAGTTACAAAATACTGTAGATATTAAATATATTTACCTACCTAGAGACTACTATAGAAACAGTAGTTAACTAAGGTAACTAAACAAAAATAACATTGACCATTAATATAAAAAGATAATATTCTAACAATTAGAGCCTCCAAAAATGGGATGCCACAGTTTGAAATAGAAAACTTCGTGAACCAAACTGAAACACAGGCCTTTCAAATTCCTAGGCGCCTCAAAACCTACTATGTTCTGTCCAAAACCCTAGGCAACTAGCCAAATAAAACCCACACCCTCCTTGCTGCTGTATGACCTGCTTATGTAAGGAACATTTATGAGTTTGCAAAACCTTTAACCTACTGTTAACTAATGCTCAGAACTACTCCTCAAATCTACACTGATTTTACTATGAAAAACTGAAGTAATCAACCTCCAATGAAGCCCAACTATGATTCCTGATTGGAAATCACCAATAAATCTTCCAGATTGGATGTTTCACTAACGTAGAAGATGTTCTCTGCAAGGGTTTGCATCCTCACAAAGCCACAAGATGAACAAGTTCAACCAGCAAGATGTATTCTCAAACAATAACCAGCATACCAAATGAACTGTTCAAAATAACTTTTGTATCTCCCCAAAAGGCCACGCCCCCCTTAATTTTGCCTTTTTAATTTATTTAAAAAAAACTCTTTATTCCTCCAAAGTGGCGTCCAATTCCAAAAAGGGGCCCATTCATTTAAATAAAACATTTGCACTTTAATATTGGTGCCCATATAGTCACTTTATCAATAAATTTAAATAATGATAAAGTTAATCTTTAATTTAACTTTATTAATTAATAACTTATTGTTATTTAATTTAAATCCACTAGACTATATCAAATATCAAGATGACACCAGAAATAGCATCCACCGACTATTCTAAAAATAGCAATATTGACAACTAGCACTGTCGGTGCCCAAAATTGACTTACTAAAAATGGTAAGTATGGGAGAAAACATAAAAAACGCCCCCAAAAAGAGGCATTATGCATAACTCGACCACCAAAGCTAAAAAAAAACACCTGTTGTTTCCCAAATGCTAGATCAATCTATTCCCCAAGGATTCCAAAATCCCAACACATTAACCTACGTGAATCCACTGCATAGGCTAACTACCTACCTTGTTGAATTTCTTAGGAAGGGGACATTACAGCCTGCCCTTCCCGAAATTGCTTGTCCTCAAGCAATCTCAACTCTGGATGTTGTAAGATTTGCTCATTTCCCAAGTCATATCCTCAACTGGCAAGTTTCTCCATTTGACCAAATACTCCTTGATCACCCTTTTCCGAAGATTCCTCTCTCTAGAGTCTATAATGGTCTCTAGAATCAATACCAACTTACCCTCCTCATCTAATGGTGGGAACTCTGATGAGAAAACCACATTGTGTCCTAGTGCCTTCTTAAGCCTGAATACATGAAACACATTATACTTCTCCAACTCTTCTGGACACTCTAAATGGACCATAGAATCTAGGCTTAAGCTTCTTTGCACCACTCTTCTTGAGAGTGGATTATCTGTATGGCTAAAGCCTCAAATATACCATGTCCCCAACCTCAAAACTACGCTCCACACAGTGTTGATCAACATATAACTTTTGCTGATTTTGCGCTTGTTGCAAGTTCTTCAAAGATTCCATGACATCCTGACTCTCCCACAACAAGTCACTTGCCTTGGGCACTCTACTATCTCCAAAGAGAAAATCCAAGAAGTTAGGTGCCTCATACCCATACAGAGCCATGAAAGGTGACATCCTGATGGACATATGATAGGTAGTATTGTAGCAATATTCCCCAAGATGCAGCCACTTATCCAAGCTCTCTACTGCCCTGATACATTAGTGGGTGGTAGCTAGTGTTAGAAGTGAGCTCTGTCCCACTCAACCTGAAGAGTTCCTATCAAAAAAGACTTACAAACTTCTTGTCCCTATCACTCACTATACTCTTAGGCATCCCGTGCAACCTAAAAACCCCCCTAAAGAATAATTCAGCCACCTGAGCTACAGTGTATGTCACTGAAATAGCAAAAAAAATGTGCAAATTTGGTTAACTTGTCAACCACCACATAAATGCAATCTTTATTCTGCACCTTAGGTAACCCTGTGATGAAATCAATGGAGATGCATTCCCATTTCTGATTAGGAATGGGTAAGGGTTGAAGCAAACCAACTGAATAAGTGTGTTCATTCTTATTCTGCCAGCAAGTAGGACACTCTCTAACATATTTAAGGACTTCAGTTTTTAGTCCCTTTGAAGTAAATCTTTCCCAGATCTGCTTGTAGGTCTTGAAAAAACCCGAGTGACCAGTCATGGGTGCATCATGAAAAGTCCTCAATATCTTCCCCTTATGTTGTGAAGTAGGCACTAAATAAATCCTCTCCTTATAGATGATCAACTCATTAAGCATTATATACCTGTCATCATGGATAGTGCCCTCTATGATTCCTATTGCCCAAGAATCCTTAGCATATTCTGCTAAAATTAACTCTCCAATCAGCAGCAATCTCTACCAAAGAACATAATGAGGCCTCCTGGAAAGTGCATCAGCAACTACATTTTTCTTCCCCTTGACATATATAATGTCAAAATCATATGCCTACAATCAACTAACCCACTTTTGTTGCCTATCGTTAAGATCCTTCTAGTTCATAAAGTATTTGATGCTATTATGGTCTATTTTGATGATGAATCTACCCCACTACTAGGTATGGTCTAAATTTTGCTAATGCATGCATGATAGCCAACACCTCTCTATCATAGATAAACTCCTCTCCACACCTTTCAACTTCCTACTCTCAAACGCTATGGGGTGCTCCTACATCAATATTACTTCAATTCCCTCTCTTGAGGCATCACATTCCAACTCAAATGGTTTGGAGAAATCCCGTATTGCTAACACAGGACATGAAGACAACAATTGTTTGAAGTGCTTAAAACACTTTTGTGCTGAATTGGACCACTCAAAAGCTCCCTTCTTTGTCAAGTTTGTAAGTAGAGCTGCAGTTTGTGAAAAACCCCTGACAAATCTCCTATAAAAACCACACAGACCAAAGAATCCCTTAAGCTAAGTGAGATTTGTAAGAGTGAGCCAATCAATAATAGCCTTGATCTTCTTAGGATCAACTCTCGCCCCCTTTGCACTAATAATGTGCCCAAGATAGAGAAGCTATGTCTTGCCAAAATTGCATTTGGACTCCTTGGCATACAAGGACTCACTCTCTAATATACTCAAAACCTCCTCAAGATGCCTCATATGCTCCTCCCAAGTTTTACTAAATATTAGGATGTCATCAAAAAATATTAAAACAAATTTTCACAGTTGTTTCCTGAATACCTAATTCATACAACTTTGGAAGGTGGTTGGTGCATTTGTCAATCCAAAAGGCATCACTAAGAACTCAAAATGTCCAAAGTGACATCTGAAAGTTATCTTCTCTATATCTTCTTTACTCATTCTGATCCGATGGTACCTCGATTAGATACCTATTTTTTATTGTCTTGTTGCTCAATGCCCTAAAATCGATACACATCCACATTGTCCCGTCTTTTTTCTTCACTAACACAACTGCTGATGTGAATGGACTTTTGTTGGGCAACATGCCCCATCTTCAGTGATTCCTTAATTGCTTTTTTTATCTCATCCTTATGCCTCTTAGGATGTTTGGTGGTAATTCCCAGTTTGGCACCGTCCTCCAACTCTATGACATGCTCTATTCCCGTCTTTGGTGGTACTCCATGAGGGATACTCCCAAATACCTTACAATGCTCAGATATCAACTTCTAGATGTCTAGATGGTAATTGTTTTACTATTGATCTACAACTATAGGCATGACAAGACACTTTGTTGCCCGCCCACTCAACCTGCTCATGTCTAATCAACCACTCCATCCTTTTGAAGGATACAACTCTAGGAGCCCCATCTAATAACCCTCTGAGCACTATCTTTTTCCCATTTGCCTCAAATTTCATTTCCATCTTTTGTAGATTGAAAGAGAATTCTACAAGGGATTTCATCCAATGCATCCCCAAAACCATATTAGTGTCTCCAATGTTTAACACATAGAATTCGTCCTTCAACTCATATTCTCCCAATTGAAGGTTCAATTTAGAAACCTTACGAGTACAAGAAAGTTTGTACCCATCAACTACCATGACCTTAAACCCATTGTGTTCTTTCGTTTGCAGCCTTCTCCTATTCATAAGCCCTCATCAACAAAATTATGAGTGGCACCCATATCAATGAGTGTTATAATTCGCTGCCCCTGCAATGTCCCTCTAACTTTGAATGTGACTGCTTTTTGGATGCTAAAGAGTTGGGCAATGGTACCATCACTCTTTGGCTCCTCATCCGATGAGTTTTCCTCTTCACTACTCTTTGAATCACATTGCTGATCTGACTTTTCTAATGTTGTTTCATCAGCAGAAAAATATTCTATTTGATTTGCCTTTGCCTTCAAAATGCATTTGTGAGATGGGTCCCAAGGTTCTCTACAATGGAAGCATAATTTCTTCCTCCGAAGGTCATTAAGCTGCTAATTATCCAACCTATTGGTCTCATGACATGGCTGATGTGTTTCCTTATGAAAAAATTTCTTGTCCTTATCCTTTTTATGAGGGAAACTCTAGGACTGAAATTTTCTCCTAAGAGGAGAAGTCTCCATGTCTCTAGCCTTCTTGATGGCTTCTTGTAATGAAGATGTATTAAGGGCCTCAATCCAACCTCACAAGGGATCTGAAATTCCATCCATTAAAAGGACAGTGAGCCTCCTCTCTAAAATATTTGTGTCCAATACTGAAAGTCTCAAGAAATCAACCACATATGCCTCCCTTGAGCCCCACTATTTGAGTTGAGCCAACACCTTCAAGTGCAACTCTATATCTTTCTTATCAAACCTCTCTATCAACCTCTTGCTGAACTCAGCATATGAATCAATTTGGTCATGGCCCAAGGTAATCATGCCATGGTGCCACCACTCGTGAGGGCTACCGTCCAAATGTATAGCTGCATATTTGATAGCTTCATCCTCTTGCATTGGTTTGAGCTAGAAACGTGTCCAACTTTTGAACCCATGCTCTAGTTGTGGTCTTCCCAAAGCCATCAAAGTATGGAATGGATAACTTACCCACCCTTTGCTGCAACTCCTGATGATGTTGTCTACCACCCCCTGTGTGGTCTATGTTTCATTTTGAGGTCCATGTAATCACGAAAGGATATCTCAGCCTAAAACTCCAACCCTGAGTCTCTCCAATCCTATAAAATCTGATCCTAAAGTTTTTGTTGGGTGGGCTCTTCCTCTACATGAGGATTAACTCTCGGTGGAAAGTTAGGCATTAGGGGCCTAGAATTGGTTGTTATGGTTCTACCTTGCTGATTTGTTCCTCTATCATTCACTGAAACTTCCCCATTACCATTGTTCTTGTTGTGCCCTCTGTTACCCTCATTGTGACCCCCATTGTTACCACCATTGTTTTCGGCATTGCTCTCCTGATTGTTATTGTTGTTTTCAAGCATCCATTGGTTCATTAAAGCCATCATCTGCACTAAACTCTGCTGCAACTCACTCTACCCTCTAGCCAAATCATTCAACATTTCCCTAGTGTTGGGTTCTTGTAGTTGCTCTCTGTCACCCATTTCAATGCCTGCAAAGGGATCTAACTCTAGTTGGCTCTCAAGGCTTGCTTTGGATCTGTTTCTTCTCAAATTATAATGATGGATATATGGCTACATTACTCATTCGGTCAACTGCCATAACATTGTTTTCCCAAAACCCCTTTAGAATGGTAGGATACACTGCTCTAATACCACTATAACATACACCCTCAATCTGTCCCCTTTTTTTTCTTTTTTGTGTGATGTTTTTGGCGAGATCGTGAAGGTAATATGCAATTGACATTTCTTAACAACATTGAGCAGAAATAAATAAATTTGCAGCAATAACAACTCAAAAAATTACAACTTTTGAATTTGCAATGAGCAGAAATTTCCAGATTTGTATTTTGATGAGAAAATAAGTTTTTTCTCAATTACAACAACCCAGATCATAAAATATCACAATATATCTAAATCCAACATACCCATAAAAAGTTGGAGACTTGGACTAAAATGATAATTGATATTCATTATTCTTATTTACAAAGGAGATGAAAGCTCCTTAAATAGAACAATATAGGACGATATTTCTAAAAAGAAACAAACGATAACAAAAGCAAAGAACAAAAGGTTACTAAAAGCTAACTAAAGTAGACTAGTTTAACTGAAAGTAAACTATTGACTAACTAAAGGCAAAGATGACCATTAAATAATACAATAAAACTTTAATACCCTCACTTAATGGTCATTCTACTAACTACACCAAGCTTATCCCAAAATTTTACAAATTTATCTGGATTGAGAGACTTGGTGAGAATGTCTGCGAGTTGATCCCTCGGTTTGGAACCTTTTACAATATCGCGAGCCATCTTCAACGTTTGGTGATGACGATGAAGCTCAACATGCTTGAGACGCTCACCGGAAAATTAGTTCTTAAGCAAGCATCAACCCGAAGCCATCTTGCCTCCTACTTGCTCGCTTGTTCCCGCGATACTACGCCTGTCGAGGAAGAGCAACTTCCTACGTTGCTTCTTGCTTGTCCATGTGACTACACCTGTCCTAAGACTGAAAACATACCCAGAAGTGGACTTCCTGACATCAACTGAACCTGCCCAATTTGAGTCTGTAAAGCCAACTAGTCTAGGATCTTTGCATTTGCTATACAAAATGCCAAAGTTAGGTGTCCCTTTGACATATCGCAATACTCGCTTCGCGGCAACCCAATGTTTTTCGAGCAGGGTAAGTCATGAAACAGAAATGTAACTCCGCGATAAAACTGAATTAGGTCTGGTAGTAGTAAAATAGATGAGGTTGCCACAAGTTGCTAAGCAGCGGACTCATTTACCAGCTACGGTGAGTCAGATTTGGCTGAAAGTTTCAGCCCCTTCTCCATCAGAGTGGATGAGATTATGCAATCTTCCATACTGAATTTTTGAAGCAAACTCCTGGCATACTTCAACTGAGAAATGAAGATACTACCACATGTCTGCCAAACTTCTACACCAAGACAATAGTGTAGGAGACCCAAGTCCGTCATCTCAAACGCCCAACACAAATTTGACTTGATTTGTTCAATTAAATGTATTCTATTGCCAGTAATGATGATATTGTCCACATAGATGACAAGAAGGATGATATCATTGCCAGTGTTCTTGACATACAAATTTGCATTTGAGGGACTCCTATGAAACCCCTGTGCAACCAAGTACTTGTCAAACTTTAGGTGCCATGCCCCGGGTGCCTGCTTGAGGCCATAAAGAACCTTCCATAATCTGCATACCTTGTGCTCTTGTCCTACAACCCTAAAACCAAGAGGATGTGTCATGTATACCTCTTCTTCCAAATCACCATTGAGGAAGGCACTCTTCATGTCCATCCAATGGACCTTCCAAATTGTGCTACCATGGCTAGGACAAGTTGAATGGTGCTCATCTTTGTTGTGGGAGCAAAGGTTTCTTCATAATCAATACCTTCTCTCTACGAGAACCCCTTAGCGACCAACCAAGCCTTGTATTTATTTAGTGTTCCATCAGCCTTGTATTTGACCTTACAGACCCATTTGCAACCAATGGCTTTCTTCCCTGGCGGAAGATCTGGCAAAACCCATGTGTTGTTCTTCAAAATACTATGATGCTCAAAATCCATAGCCTCTTCCCATTCAGGTTTACCCTTGGCCTCTGAATACTGTTGGGGCTCATAAATACTCTAAATGTTGGCCATAAGAGCAAAGTTTACTATGTTCTTTTTGCTCTTGTCTCTAGACGATCGTCCCTCAACAAGCTCATCATCATGAACATCATCAATGAGCTTCGCCCACCACTTAGGACAAGGAGGAGATGTATCAGCTTCCAAATCAAAATGAGCATCATCATGACTTGGGCTACCTGAAATAATAGCATCTGGATACTAATCCAAGTTATCTTGAGGAAAATTTGTTGATACAGAATTTTGCTTAGGAGATTCCACAATGTTAGACTCATCAGAGTCCCTCCCTGCTGGTCGAGGATCTTATCTGGGAGATTCTACAAAATTTGACGCATCAAAATCCCTTCCTTCAAGTGAAGGTGTTGAAGGCTTAGCTCCCAAATCTATGGTTTTCAGAGGTTGATTGTCAGGAATCTTGATGGGAGAAGGTAGCAAAAAGGGCTCACCTTCCTCATCAAACACATCCCTACTAAATGTCAAATGGTTAGTAGCCACGTCAATCAGCCGATAGGCCCTGTGATTGTCACTGTATCTTGTTAACATCAATTTCTAGCTCTTGGAATCCAACTTGGTTCTCTTGGCATCTGGAATCCAAACAAATGTAGTCGAACCAAAAAACCATGAGGTGGGTATTTTTGGTTTCCTTCCAAACCATGCTTCCTCTGGGGTCATCTTCTTAACGGCCTATGTGGGAGACCGGTTAAGAAAGTATATTGCAGTATACATCGCCTCAACCCAAAATTTCTTAGGAACATTCTTGTTCTCCAACATACAATGGACCATTTTTGTCATGGTACGATTCCTCCGCTCAACAACACCATTCTGCTGAGGGGTATAGGGTGTGGTAAGCTGGCGTCTAATGCCATGTTTTGCATAGAAGTTGGTAAACTGGTTAGAACAAAACTCACCCCCATTATCTATCCTACGGGTGATGATTTGACATCCAAACTCTTTTTCAACTAATGCTTTAAACTTTTGAAATTCATTAAATATTTGTGACTTTGCTTTGAGAAAATACACCCACATTTTTCTGCTAAAATATCAACAAATAGGAAAAAATACTTGGCACCAGTGATCGATGCAATATTCATTGGTCCACAAACATCTGCATGAACCAGCTACAGAACCTTGGATGCTCTCCAAGACCTTCCATCTGAAAATGGAGTACAATGTTGCTTCCCTACTTGGCAAGCTCCGCAAACACCATGTGTCTGTTGTTGAATCTCAAGTAGGCCTTCTGCTAAATTCTCTTGAGCCAACTAAGAGAGGTAGGCAATATTGAGATGCTCATACCATTGATGCCAAAGAGTGCTAATAGAGGAACTCCTCACAACCAGTGCATGCTCCAAAGGATCTCTAGTATCAAGCAACCGATATAAACTATGATCCTCGAGCACAATTGCCACAATTTTCTTGGACTCCTTATCAACAATACGGCACTTGTGTAAAATGAAAATGATATCCAACTTCGGACTATGTCGCATAATCTGACTCACTGAGAGCAGATTAAACTCCATGGCCGACACATAGTATACATTGAGAAATATTAAATTTTTGCCACTAGAAATGATTTGGACATTGCCCTTGCCAACAACTATATACTCTTCGCCACCACCAAAGATGACGGAATCGGAGCAAGCCATATATTTCGTGAGCCAATCTCTCTTGTTTATGTAATGCTAAGAGGCTCCAAAATCGATGTACCAAGCAAATGATTTAACACAATCTGCTAGTTGTTTGGCCATCAATGCATAAGAGGTAGATGCCATCCCGATCTTTTTTCAAAAACACGAAAAATGAGGTAAAGATTGAGAACTGAAAAAATCCTTCATAAAATTAAAAAAAACTAAAAACAAAAGATCTTGAGCAACCAACAGAAACCTTTAAGAGAGTTCACAATTTCTTCAGCAAACCCTAGCTGCCACAAAACTGCAGAAAAATGTCACAAACGCCAAGATTTGACAAACCCACGAAATTTCCAGGGTCTCCCACAATTTTTTAAAGAAATTGCTCCAAAAACTCAGAGAATCAAGACTCCAAAAAATGCAGAAATATGTCAAAAAACCGGCTAAGGAAAAA
>VDFB02032029.1:0-24815 GCA_007258455.2 Sequoia sempervirens
TGTATTGAATGGTTGTTTTAGATTTATTATGGAATCATGTTCTTTTATTGTTTCAGATTTGTTTGGAAGTGTATTTTGGATGTTGTTTCGGTTCTTATGGATATTGTATCTTTATGATGCTTTGATTCTTGCGAATTTGTTTCATGATTGTTATTTGGTGATGCTTCGTGTTATCGTGATGAGTTCTTAGTTTATCTTGTTATGTGATTGTGAACGTTAATGGTGGTTCATTGTATGCTTTGAGTTATACTTGTTTTGTATCATGTTGTGGTTGAGTCAGTTTGACATTCATGGTCGGGTTCACTTCCTCGTCACCTCTGAGCACGGGGGGTGAGTTACTTGTAATTCACATGGTTGGGTGGAACGTGCTCCGCACCCGTTGGGTTCCCCATCAGCATCTTGTCTTCTCAGCTTTCCGCAATTGGAGTTGTACCAGTTTTCACATTGTATTTCAGATTTCTTTATTCTTGTATTAGTCCCCATGTTGGGAGATTCAATGTAATTCATTTCTTAGAGATTGTAATGTAATATTAAAACAATGATGTAATAGTTAGGATCATTTGTAACTCTATTAAGAGATTTTTCATGGATGTAATTATGCGATGTTTATTGTTATCGCATCACGGTTATTGGATGTATCATTGGTTATGGATATTATAAAGTTAATGTTTATGTTGCAATATTTATCTTTTCTTGTTTAGTTGTTGTGATGTAACCTCGTGTGCCTCAGAGAACTAAGTGTGTTAATGCTATGTAATATGTTATGTGGTTATGGTTTAATGTTATTGCATGTTTACTTTTATTGTTTTAAAAAAAAAATTATTCGCATTGTGTGTGTTCTCTAGGGTTTGCACGACGGGCATTACAACTTGGTTTCAGAGCATAGGTTCATACACTGGGCACTATGTGTGCTCACTATGTAACCTTGCGTTTTGTCCCTAGAGTCTAGAGTTTCATTTGTTTTGTTGTGCTTGTTGTGAACCTAAGTTTCTTCCGTTAGTCGGTCTCAGGGAAATGGTGCAGGAAACTGATGGTATGGATAGGACCCTCGGTGTAGTGTGCAATGCACCGATATCCTTCCTATCAGGGATGCACTATGAACCCTTGTGTCATTATGTGGTGTGATTTCCTGTGATGTGAGCTATGAGTATGGTTTGGGGCATGTTCTTTGTGTGGTTGTTGTGTGCTTACTCTTATCTATTTAATGGCTTCCCGGAGTAAGCCATATCCTTGGGGGGGAGGATGTAATACCCCCATGTTACTAATACTTGTATTATTATTTCTTACTCTTATGTGTGAGCTTGATTCTATTCTCTTTCGGTGATTAGTTCACCGTCTTGGTTTTGGTGGATGCCTCCCGTATTAGGGAATCTTATTTCCTCTTGTTTACTGGCTTCTAGGAGTAAGCCGATTTTATGAGGGGGAGGATGTAATACCTCTCCCCTTATTGTTTGGATTTAGTATTTTTTAATGCGGTTGTTTGCTACTTGTGACGATGATGATATTGTTTGATTTGGTTAGTTAGACGTTAGATGATGCTATTGTTTCATTATGGACATGATTATTTCTAATGACAGTATGGTTGGTTATATTAGTTGATTTTCAGAATTATATTATGATGCAATGATTTAATGAATTATGTCATGAGATGAAACTGTTAGTTTAAAAATGTTATTTTGTCAGTTAAATTATAATTGTTAGGATAGGTGTGATGAAGAACAATATAGCATCATTCGTTCGCGAGTGCCCTACTATGTTGTGATTCCTTCTCACAATGTAGTACTTCGATTTAATGCTTTGATTTTATATATATATGTATGCACATGTACAAAACTTCATTTGTATGCAAGATTTGTAGGTACAAGTCTCGATTCCACCTGCTTCGGTAGGACAGGGCGAGCACCAAATAACCCAACGGTTAAATGTTGAAACAGAGGTGACGATGAAGTCCTCCCGTCCCATGATGTCAGGTCGTATCGCTGATTTGGTATTGTTCATTTTTGTAATTTTCGTCGTTTGTGACTTGTGTTTTGTGTGTTGTCACATTTTGATTAATGTGGTATTTTATAAGTTATGATTATTTAATTGATGTTGATATTTTATATGTTGTGAATTAGTTAATTAAAGGTGGATAATAATTGTTTATTTTAATGTTGATTTATTTGTATGAAAATATATAAATGTTTTATTTAAATTTTATAAGGTCATGTGTTGTAATTAAATGATAATTAAATAGTAAATGGGCTTTAATTATTTTAATCAATTATCTGGTGGAGGATAATTATTAGAATAATTTATTTAAATTAAATAAGTAGTGTGATATGCAAGTAAAGTTGCAAAAATAGAAATTAAAACAATAAAAAAAATAAAAGAATTAAAAAAAATGGTGAGAGCAAATAAGAATTCAGATCGGGGTAAAAAGCTAGTTTTTAAAGATTTTTTTTTTTTTTTTTTGGATTTTTAGAGTTGTGTGAGAGATAGAAAAATATATTATAATTGAATTAAGAATTTTTGGAGGGGGAGAGACATAAGATTAGGGATCGAGAAGTTGCACAGGTTATTATGTATTTTTGAATCTGAAGGGAATAGGGGTTTTTTTTGGATCTTTTGGCTAATTTGAAGAGAGTTCTAGAAAGGGTTTGGAAATCTATTACTAGTTATTTTGGAGTCTTCTGAATGGAGGATCGGGTTCGAGAATTGAGCACGGCGCCTTAGTAGGAGGAAGTGCCAGGGGATCCCATGAAAGCTATGTGATGACCCTCTCCACTTGACACCCTTGTGCTTTTCTTGTAGTTGCTTCTGGATATTGTAATCTCTTTATTGTTTCTGATTTTAGGCCTAGGGGATCCATGGTTGGGTGCCGGCACCTTGGTTGGAGGAAGTGCTAGGGGATCCTATGAGAGCTATGTGATGATCCTCCCCACTTGACATCCGTTTGACTTATTCTTGTTGCCTATGGAATTGTGTATTGAATGGTTGTTTTAGATTTATTATGGAATCATGTTCTTTTATTGTTTCAGATTTGTTTGGAAGTGTATTGTGGATGTTGTTTCAGTTCTTATTGATATTGTATCTTTCTGATGCTTTGATTCATGGGAATTTGTTTCATGATTGTTATTTGGTGATGCTTCATGTTATTGTGATGAGTTCTTAGTTTACCTTGTTATGTGATTGTGAACGTTAATGGTGGTTGATTGTATGCTTTGAGTTATACTTGTTTTGTATCATGTTGTGGTTGAGTCAGTTTGACATTCATGGTCAGGTTCGCTTCCTCGTCACTTCTGAGTAGGGGGGTGAGTTACTTGTAAGTCACATGGTTGGGTGGAACGTTCTCCGCACCCGTTGGGTTCCCCATCAACATCTTGTCTTCTCGGCTTTCCACAGTTGGAGTTGTACCAGTTTTCACCTTGTATTTCAGATTTCTTTATTCTTGTATCAGTCCCCATGTTGGGAGATTCAATGTAATTCATTTATCAGAGATTGTAATGTAATATTAAAACAATGATGTAATAGTTAGGATCATTTGTAACTCTATTAAGAGATTTATCATGGATGTAATTATGCGATGTTTATTGTTATCGCATCACGGTTATTGGATGTATCATTGGTTATGGATATTATAAAGTTAATGGTTATGTTGTAATATTTATCTTTTCTTGTTTAGTTGTTGTGATGTAACCTCGCGTGCCTCAGAGAACTAAGTGTGTTAATGCTATGTAATATGTTATGTGGTTATGGTTTAATGTTATTGCATGTTTACTTTTATTGTTTTAAAAAAAAAATTATTCGCATTGTGTGTGTTCTCTGGGGTTTGCACGGCGGGCATTACAACTTGGTATCAGAGCATAGGTTCATACACTGGGCACTATGTGTGCTCACTATGTAACCTTGTGTTTTGTCCCTAGAGTCTAGAGTTTCATTTGTTTTGTTGTGTTTGTTGTGAACCTAAGTTTCTTCCGTTAGTCGGTCTCAGGGAAATGGTGCAGGAAACTGATGGAACGGATAGTACCCTCGGTGTAGTGCGCAATGCACTGATATCCTTCCTATCAGGGATGCACTATGAACCCTTGTGTCATTGTGTGGTGTGATTTCCTGTGATGTGAGCTATGAGTGTGGTTTGGGGCATGTTCTTTGTGTGGTTGTTGTGTGCTTACTCTTATCTATTTAATGGCTTCCCGGAGTAAGCCATATCCTTGGGGGGGAGGATGTAATACCCCCATGTTACTAATACTTGTATTATTATTTCTTACTCTTATGTGTGAGCTTGATTCTATTCTCTTTTGGTGATTAGTTCACCGTCTTGGTGTGGGTGGATGCCTCCCGTATTAGGGAATCTTATTTCCTCTTGTTTACTGGCTTCAGGAGTAAGCCGATTTTATGAGGGGGAGGATGTAATACCTCTCCCCTTATTGTTTGGATTTAGTATTTTTTAATGCGGTTGTTTGCTACTTGTGACGATGATGATATTGTTTGATTTGGTTAGTTAGACGTTAAATGATGCTATTGTTTCATTATGGACATGATTATTTCGTATAACAGTATGGTTGGTTATATTAGTTGATTTTCAGAATTATGTCATGAGATGAAACTGTTAGTTTAGAAATGTTATTTTATCAGTTAAGTTATAATTGTTAGGATAGGTGTGATGAAGGACAATATAGCATCATTCGTTAGCGAGTGCCCTACTATGTTGTGATTCCTTCTCACAATGCAGTACTTCGATTTAATGCTTTGATTTTATATATATATGTATGCACATGTACACAACTTCGTTTGTATGTAGGATTTGCAAGTACAAGTCTTGATTCCACCTGCTTCGGCAGTACAGGGCGAGCAACGAATAACCCAACAGTTAAATGTTGAAACAGAGGTGACGATGAAGTCCTCCCGTCCCATGATGTCAGGTCGTATCGTTGATTTGGTATTGTTCATTTTTGTAATTGTCGTCATTTGTGACTTGTGTTTTGTGTGTTGTCGCATTTTGATTAATGTGGTATTTTATAAGTTATGATTATTTAATTGATGTTGATATTTTATATGTTGTGAATTAGTTAATTAAAGGTGGATAATAATTGTTTATTTTAATGTTGATTTATTTGTATGAAAATATTTAAATGTTTTATTTAAATTTTATAAGGTCATGTGTTGTAATTTAATGATAATTAAATAGTAAATGGGCTTTAATTATTTTAATCAATTATCTGGTGGAGGATAATTATTAGAATAATTTATTTAAATTAAATAAGTAGTGTGATATGCAAGTAAAGTTGCAAAAATAGAAATTAAAACAATAAAACAAATAAAAGAATGAAAGAAAATGGTGAGAGTAAATAACAATTCAGATCCGGGTAAAAAGCTAGTTTTTAAAGAATTGTTTTTATTTTTATTTTTGGATTTTTAGAGTTTTGTGAGAGATGGAAAAATATATTATTATTGAATTAAGAAATTTTGGAGGAGGGGGAGAGACAAAAGATTAGGGTTTAAGAAGTTGCACAAGTTATTATGTATATTTGAATCTAAAGGGAATAGGGGTTTTTTTGGATCTTTTGGCTAATTGAAGAGAGTTCTAGAAAGGGTTTGGAAATCTATTACTATTTATTTTGGAGTCTTCTGAATGGAGGATCGGGTTCGAGAATTGAGCACGGTGCCTCAGTAGGAGGAAGTGCCAGGGGATCCCATGAAAGCTATGTGATGACCCTCTCCACTTGACACCCTTGTGCTTTGCTTGTAGTTTCTTCTGGACATTGTAATCTCTTTGTTGTTTCTGATTTTAGGGCTAGGGGATTCATAGTTGGGTGCCGGCGCCTCGGTTGGAGGAAGTGCCAGGGGATCCCAGGAGAGCTATGCGATGATCCTCCCCACTTGACATCCGTTTGACTTATTCTTGTTGCCTATGGAATTGTGTATTGAATGGTTGTTTTAGATTTATTATGGAATCATGTTCTTTTATTGTTTCAGATTTGTTTGGAAGTTTATTTTGGATGTTGTTTCGGTTCTTATGGATATTGTATCTTTATGATGCTTTGATTCTTGCGAATTTGTTTCATGATTGTTATTTGGTGATGCTTCGTGTTATCGTGATGAGTTCTTAGTTTATCTTGTTATGTGATTGTGAACGTTAATGGTGGTTCATTGTATGCTTTGAGTTATACTTGTTTTGTATCATGTTGTGGTTGAGTCAGTTTGACATTCATGGTTGGGTTCACTTCCTCGTCACCTCTGAGCACGGGGGGTGAGTTACTTGTAATTCACATGGTTGGGTGGAACGTGCTCCGCACGCGTTGGGTTCCCCATCAGCATCTTGTCTTCTCAGCTTTCCACAGCTGGAGTTGTACCATTTTTCACCTTGTATTTAAGATTACTTTATTCTTGTATCAGTCCCCATGTTGGGAGATTCAATGTAATTTATTTATTAGAGATTGTAATGTAATTTTAAAACAATGATGTAATAGTTAGGATCATTTGTAACTCTGTTAAGAGATTTATCATGGATGTAATTATGCGATGTTTATTCTTATCGCATCACGGTTATTGGATGTATCATTGGTTATGGATATTATAAAGTTAATGGTTATGTTGTAATATTTATCTTTTCTTGTGTAGTTGTTGCGATGTAACCTCGCGTGCCTCAGAGAACTAAGTGTGTTAATGCTATGTAATATGTTATGTGGTTATGGTTTAATGTTATTGCATGTTTACTTTTATTGTTTTAAAAAAAAAATTATTCGCATTGTGTGTGTTCTCTGGGGTTTGCATGGCGGGCATTACAACTTGGTATCAGAGCATAGGTTCATACACTGGGCACTATGTGTGCTCACTATGTAACCTTGCGTTTTTTCCCTAGAGTCTAGAGTTTCATTTGTTTTGTTGTGTTTTTTGTGAACCTAAGTTTCTTCCGTTACTCAGTGTCAGGGCAATGGTGTAGGAAACTGATGGAACTAATAGGACCCTCGGTGTAGTGCGCAATGCATTGATATCCTTCGTATAAGGGATGCACTATGAACCCTTGTGTCATTGTGTGGTGTGATTTCCTGTGATGTGAGCTATGAGTGTGGTTTGGGGCATGTTCTTTGTGTGGTTGTTGTGTGCTTACTCTTATCTATTTAATGGCTTCCCGGAGTAAGCCATATCCTTGGGGGGGAGGATGTAATACCCCCATGTTACTAATACTTGTATTATTATTTCTTACTCTTATGTGTGAGCTTGATTCTATTCTCTTTTGGTGATTAGTTCACCGTCTTGGTGTGGGTGGATGCCTCCCGTATTAGGGAATCTTATTTCCTCTTGTTTACCAGCTTCTAGGAGTAAGCCGATTTTATGAGGGGGAGGATGTAATACCTCTCCCCTTATTGTTTGGATTTAGTATTTTTGAATGTGGTTGTTTGCTACTTGTGACGATGATGATATTGTTTGATTTGGTTAATTAGACGTTAGATGATGCTATTGTTTCATTATGGACATGATTATTTCGTATGACAGCATGGTTGGTTATATTAGTTGATTTTCAGAATTATATTATGATGCAATGATTTAATGAATTATGTCATGAGATGAAACTGTTAGTTTAGAAATGTTATTTTATCAGTTAAATTATAATTGTTAGGATAGGTGTGATGAAGGACAATATAGCATCATTCGTTTGCGAGTGCCCTACTATGTTGCGATTCCTTCTCACAATGCAGTACTTCAATTTAATGCTTTGATTATATATATATATATGTATGCACATGTACACAACTTCATTTGTATGCAGGATTTGTAGGTACAAGTCTCGATTCCACCTGCTTTGGTAGGACAGGGCGAGCACCAAATAACCCAACGGTTAAATGTTGAAACAGAGGTGACGATGAAGTCCTCCCGTCCCATGATGTCAGGTCGTATCGTTGATTTGGTATTGTTCATTTTTGTAATTGTCGTCATTTGTGACTTGTGTTTTGTGTGTTGTCGCATTTTGATTAATGTGGTATTTCATAAGTTATGATTATTTAATTGATGTTGATATTTTATATGTTGTGAATTAGTTAATTAAAGGTGGATAATAATTGTTTATTTTAATGTTGATTTATTTGTATGAAAATATTTAAATGTTTTATTTAAATTTTATAAGGCCATGTTTTGTAATTAAATGATAATTAAATAGTAAATGGCCTTTAATTATTTTAATCAATTATCTGGTGGAGGATAATTAGTAGAATAATTTATTTAAATTAAATAAGTAGTGTGATATGCAAGTAAAGTTGCAAAAATAGAAATTAAAACAATAAAAAAAATAAAAGAATTAAAAAAAATGGTGAGAGCAAATAAGAATTCAGATCCGGGAAAAAGCTAGTTTTTAAAGATTTTTTTTTTTTTTTTGGATTTTTAGAGTTTTGTGAGAGATGGAAAAATATATTATTATTGAATTAAGAATTTTTGGAGGAGGGGGAGAGACAGAAGATTAGGGATCGAGAAGTTGCACAAGTTATTATGTATTTTTGAATCTGAAGGGAATAGGGGTTTTTTATGGATCTTTTGGCTAATTTGAAGAGAGTTCTAGAAAGGGTTTGGAATTCTATTACTAGTTATTTTGGAGTCTTCTGAATGGAGGATCGGGTTCGAGAATTGAGCATGGCACCTTAGTAGGAGGAAGTGCCAGGGGATCCCATGAAAGCTATGTGATGACCCTCTCCACTTGACACCCTTGTGCTTTGCTTGTAGTTGCTTCTGGATATTGTAATCTCTTTGTTGTTTCTGATTTTAGGGCTAGGGGATCCAGAGTTGGGTGCCGGCGCCTCGGTTGGAGGAAGTGCTAGGGGATCCCATGAGAGCTATGCAATGATCCTCCACACTTGACATCCGTTTGACTTATTCTTGTTGCCTATGGAATTGCATATTGAATGGTTGTTTTAGATTTATTATGGAATCATGTTCTTTTATTGTTTCAGATTTGTTTGGAAGTGTATTTTGGATGTTGTTTCGGTTCTTATTGATATTGTATCTTTATGATGCTTTGATTCTTGGGAATTTGTTTCATGATTGTTATTTGGTGATGCTTCGTGTTATCGTGATGAGTTCTCAGTTTACCTTGTTATGTGATTGTGAACGTTAATGGTGGTTCATTGTATGCTTTGAGTTATACTTGTTTTGTATCATGTTGTGGTTGAGTCAGTTTGTCATTCATGGTCGGGTTCACTTCCTCGTCACTTCTGAGCACGGGGGGTGAGTTACTTGCAAGTCACATGGTTGGGTGGAACGTTCTCCGCACCCGTTGGGTTCCCCATCAGCATCTTGTCTTCTCAGCTTTCCACAGTTGGCGTTGGACCAGTTTTCACCTTGTATTTCAGATTTCTTTATTCTTGTATCAATCCCCATGTTGGGAGATTCAATGTAATTCATTTATCAAAGATTGTAATGTAATATTAAAACAACGATGTAATAGTTAGGATCATTTGTAACTCTATTAAGATATTTATCATGGATGTAATTATGCGATGTTTATTGTTATCGCATCACGATTATTGGATGTATCATTGGTTATGGATATTATAAAGTTAATGGTTATGTTGTAATATTTATCTTTTCTTGTTTAGTTGTTGCGATGTAACCTCGCGTGCCTCAGAGAACTAAGTGTGTTAATGCTATGTAATATGTTATGTGGTTATGGTTTAATGTTATTGCATGTTTACTTTTATTGTTTTAAAAAAAAATTATTCGCATTGTGTGTGTTCTCTAGGGTTTGCACGGCGGGCATTACAACTTGGTATCAGAGCATAGGTTCATACACTAGGGACTATGTGTGCTCACTATGTAACCTTGTGTTTTGTCCCTAGATTCTAGAGTTTCATTTGTTTTGTTGTGTTTGTTGTGAACCTAAGTTTCTTCCGTTAGTCGGTCTTAGGGCAATGGTGCAGGAAACTGATGGAACTTATAGGACCCTCGGTGTAGTATGCAATGCACTGATATCCTTCCTATCAGGGATGCACTATGAACCCTTGTGTCATTGTGTGGTGTGATTTCCTGTGATGTGAGCTATGAGTGTGGTTTGGGGCATGTTCTTTGTGTGGTTGTTGTGTGCTTACTCTTATCTATTTAATGGCTTCCCGGAGTAAGCCATATCCTTGGGGGGGAGGATGTAATACCCCCATGTTACTAATACTTGTATTATTATTTCTTACTCTTATGTGTGAGCTTGATTCTATTCTCTTTTGGTGATTATTTCACCGTCTTGGTGTGGGTGGATGCCTCCCGTATTAGGAAATCTTATTTCCTCTTGTTTACTGGCTTCCAGGAGTAAGCCGATTTTATGAGGGGGAGGATGTAATACCTCTCCCCTTATTGTTTGGATTTAGTATTTTTTAATGCGGTTGTTTGCTACTTGTGACGATGATGATATTGTTTGATTTGGTTAGTTAGACGTTAGATGATGCTATTGTTTCATTATGGACATGATTATTTCGTATGACAGTATGGTTGGTTATATTAGTTGATTTTCAGAATTATATTATGATGCAATGATTAAATGAATTATGTCATGAGATGAAATTGTTAGTTTAGAAATGTTATTTTATCAGTTAAATTATAATTGTTAGGATAGGTGTGATGAAGGACAATATAGCATCATTCGTTTGTGAGTGCCCTAATAGGTTGTGATTCCTTCTCACAATGCAGTACTTCGATTTAATGCTTTGATTATATATATATATATGTATGCACATGTACACAACTTCGTTTGTATGCAGGATTTTCAGGTACAAGTCTCGATTCCACCTGCTTCGGTAGGACAGGGCGAGCACCAAATAACCCAACGGTTAAATGTTGAAACAGAGGTGACGATGAAGTCCTCTCGTCCCATGATGTCAGGTCGTATCGTTGATTTGGTATTGTTCATTTTTGTAATTGTCATCATTTGTGACTTGTGTTTTGTGTCTTGTCGCATTTTGATTAATGTGGTATTTTATAAGTTATGATTATTTAATTGATGTTATATTTTATATGTTGTGAATTAGTTAATTAAAGGTGGATAATAATTGTTTATTTTAATGTTGATTTATTTGTATGAAAATATTTAAATGTTTTATTTAAATTTTATAAGGTCATGTGTTGTAATTAAATGATAATTAAATAGTAAATGGGCTTTAATTATTTTAATCAATTATCTAGTGGAGGATAATTATTGGAATAATTTTTTTAAATTAAATAAGTAGTGTGATATGCAAGTAAAGTTGCAAAAATAGAAATTAAAACAATAAAACAAATAAAAGAATGAAAAAAAATGGTGAGAGCAAATAAGAATTCAGATCCGGGTAAAAAGCTAGTTTTTAAAGAATTGTTTTTTTTTAATTTTTGGATTTTTAGAGTTTTGTGAGAGATGGAAAAATATATTATTATTGAATTAAGAATTTTTGGAGGAGGGGGAGAGACAGAAGATTAGGGATTGAGAAGTTGCACAAGTTATTATGTATTTTTGAATCTGAAGGGAATAGGGGTTTTTTTGGATCTTTTGGCTAATTTGAAGAGAGTTCTAGAAAGGGTTTGGAAATCTATTACTAGTTATTTTGGAGTCTTTTAAATGGAGGATCGGGTTCGAGAATTGAGCACGGCGCCTCAGTAGGAGGAAGTGCCAGGGGATCCCATTAAAGCTATGTGATGACCCTCTCCACTTGACACCCTTGTGCTTTGCTTGTAGTTGCTTTTGTATATTGTAATCTCTTTGTTGTTTCTGATTTTAGGGCTAGGGGATCCATAGTTGGGTGCTGCCGCCTTAGTTGGAGTAAGTGCCAGGGGATCCCATGAGAGCTATGTGATGATCCTCCCCACTTGACATTCATTTGACTTATTCTTGTTGCCTATGGAATTGTGTATTGAATGGTTGTTTTAGATTTATTATGGAATCATGTTCTTTTATTGTTTCAGATTTATTTGGAAATGTCTTTTGGATGTTGTTTCGGTTCTTATGGATATTGTATCTTTATGATGCTTTGATTCTTGTGAATTTGATTCATGATTGTTATTTGGTGATGCTTCATGTTATCATGATGAGTTCTCAGTTTATCTTGTTATGTGATTGTGAACGTTAATGGTGGTTCATTGTATGCTTTGAGTTATACTTGTTTTGTATCATGTTGTGGTTGAGTCGGTTTGACATTCATGGTCGGGTTCACTTCCTCGTCACCTCTAAGCATAGGGTGTGAGTTACTTGTAATTCACATTGTTGGGTGGAACGTGCTCCGCACCCGTTGGGTTCCCCATCAGCATCTTGTCTTCTCAGCTTTCCACAGTTGGAGTTGTACCAGTTTTCACCTTGTATTTCAGATTTCTTTGTTTTTGTATCAGTCCCCATGTTGGGAGATTCAATGTAATTCATTTATCAGAGATTGTAATGTAATATTAAAACAATGATGTAATAGTTAGGATCATTTGTAACTCTATTAAGATATTTATCATGGATGTAATTATGCGATGTTTATTGTTATCGCATCACGGTTATTGGATGTATCATTGGTTATGGATATTATAAAGTTAATGGTTATGTTGTAATATTTATCTTTTCTTGTTTAGTTGTTGCGATGTAACCTCGTGTGCCTCAGAGAACTAAGTGTGTTAATGCTATGTAATATGCTATGTGGTTATGGTTTAATGTTATTGCATGTTTACTTTTATTATTTAAAAAAAAAAATTATTCGCATTGTGTGTGTTCTCTGGGGTTTGCATGGCAGGCATTACATATGTGCAGGATCATCATGGAAAAAACAAGCCCTTAAGTGGCAAAAATATTAGAAAAATCTGAGATAGGCAACTTCACGTAAAAATTTGAATAAGTTATCTATATTATTTTAAAAATATGTAAGAATAGAATCTATATAAAATTGAATTTAGTTTCTAAACTACTAGATTTTTTTTATTTTTTTAAAAATATATTTGGTGAAAATTTTAAATTTTGATGATTAGTACTTGAATTTAGGGAAAAATAAAATTAGGTGTCTGTCTAACCACCTAACCACAATAAAATGATAATATTTTTTTATAATATTTTAGACATAAGTAGAGGACTCATGTCCAGATGTGATGCATATTTTTTTGTAATTTTTTTCCAAGTAAATAATTAATTATGAATTTTTTATTACAAATTTTAAAAAATAAAAAAACTCGTATGTCTGACCACCTTAACTTGATCAAAACTTCATGAATTTGAATTTTTCTTTTTTTAATGTTATAGTATACGAAGCATAGAATGTGATGCATGTTTTGGTTTCCAAAAATGTAATAGCATTTGAAAGCTATAGATGTTTTTAAATTAGCCTATCAATTAAGACTTGAGTCCTAATTAAAATAGAAAATGAATAATAATAATTTATTAAATTCAAAGTAAGGCATAATTTATATTGGTGGAAAGCTGAGAATCTCATTTAAAAACCATTTTCATTTCATCAATTTTGGGTAAAAAAAAGTCGTCAGCCACATACCCTACAAATACCCATCATATCGCCACTTTTTGGCCCATCATGATCCTATACATACCCAATCAACAAACTACTTTTGTCTTCATCATAGCGGATTTGGAAGAGAAAATCCCAAAGTCTTTGTCTGCATTGCGTGAATAGCTTCAAGTTGCTTTTGATGACCAAATAGTAGAGAAGTTGATGCATTTTGGTGTATCATTGCATGGGAATGTCTCCTTTTGGAACTATTTCTAGGCCCAACTATCTGCAATGATTGAACAACTTGGGAAACCTACCCTTTTTTTCACTCTGAGTTGTGCAGACCCAAAATGACCATTTAATCTACAAATTTTTTTCTCTTATGTGGCTCATTACGTAATGGAGCCTTCAACAAGGACCTTGATAGATAGTTTTATTCAAAATACACATATAACATCTTTATATTTGTATCATAGATTCTCAATTTCTATGAAAAGGTGATTGAAAATATTTTACATGCAAAAGATTATTGGTATAGATATGAATGGCAACATTGTGGCCTTGCACATGTGCATGGTTTTTTATGGCTTCCAGAAGCCCCAAACATGGACACTCTTGTTTGGTCCAATCACCATGATGTTACCATGACAAGGAACTTTTTTGATAGATATGTTTCAACTTGGAATCCACATTGCAATGCACAAAGATTGTTGAGAATGTATTGTTGTTATGAAGAAAATATCTTGCTTACTTTGAACTATTCAAATTATTTCTAGTGATCCAATCATATATTATGAAGAGTTGCTAAATATAGTTCAAAGGCACACAAAATGCTCTAAATATACTTGTTTAAGGGAAAAAGGAGAGCAATTGCAATGTTGCTATAAAGCACCTTGGCAACAACAACTTACCTCTACATTGACATCTGATGCTGAGTCTAGCAAATCCTACAAGCCAACAATAAATTATGATTACCTAAATATACATAGCCTACCCATGCTTGCAATCTAGCATGCCAATGTTGATTTCCAACTAGTTGTTTCTAGGAAAATTATATTAAATTATATCTCCAAATATGCAGCTAAATTTGAGAAAAAATCAGAAAATTACCTTGATATGTTGAAAAGACTTGCAAATACAAGTATAGTTGAGGATAGAGCAATGCTTGCATATCAAAAAATCATGATGAACTAGTGTATGCAAATTACCCAAGGTTGCTTGCACTATCTTGTGGAAGACTTTCCACTGTCACCTGCCTAGAACCTGACTCCAATGGGTTCCTCCTGAGCTTGGAGATTGACCAAACTCTGCTCCAACTCTTCTCAAAGAGTTCCTACCTTGTGCTTTACCTTGGGTAGACAAACACCTTCTTGCACTTGAAATCTTTATCACTACACATAGAAGACTCTAGATGCCAAATCCTCCAACTTGCTTGAACTTCTTGCAGGGAAGGTAGATGCTCTGTTTCCAAGCATTTCACCACCGTTTGAATCCATCAACGAGATTCTACTGTCCTCAAATTACCCGATCTCTTAATTTTGTCTTGAGAGGGCCTAGGTTCTACTATCCCTTACCAGTCACTAATTTACTTTTTCTGCCCAAAATCTCCACTGTACCTAGAAAATAAATCACATCTTCTGACACCCTTTTGGGTCTGTTAAATCTTGCATAGAGTTTCAAATCTCTTCCCCTACCATACAGTGATTTTCTGCATTCAAGGGCTAATATGGTAATTAGGCCTAATTTATAGGGTTTGTCTATTCACTTATCTATTTCTCACTCCATGAGGATTGATTAGGTCTCCATCATTCTGATGTACTAGTGCTTAGACATATCCCACCTGTAGGTGTACTTCTTTGATACGGTGGTACCTTCCACTACCTATTATATTCACTTTTCACTTCCAAACTCCTAACCAGGTAATTCCAACTTGCCTAGGGTTTGGCATTAGAATTTCCTGCTTGACCCTTTTGGTTTCTTACCACCAAATTTATGCAATGTGTTGGCTTCACTCCCATATTCTACTAAGCTCTGGAATATCCTGAGGTCAGGGTCTATGGGGAAGCCATTCCCAAATTTGCTGCTCAAAACAGTATATACACACCTCTAATTTCTAATCTGAAGATTCTATTCAAAAACCCTGCACTCAACAAACTAAATACAAGATGAAATTTATTCCATACTAGCAAATGAACATGGAAGCAGTGTTATCCCAACAATTACAGTGGTTAAAAGATCTCTGTTTTCCCAAAGTGCGCGGGCAGGTTTAGGAAAGGCACTTTTCGGCCAAAATAGAAATAAAAACATTTTATCACCTACTTCTTTTTGAATACCAAGCACTGTTACTAGTCAATGCAAATTTTATACACAATGAAAGATGTTAAACTGCTCTGTAAATACAAATGCAATGTTATATCTGAACATCCAATGCCTTTGACAGTTCTATTGCAAAACATAGTGGAATTTTAGAACTACACTCTACCGTTCTAACTATGAACCCAAAACACAAAAACTAATCTTAGCTATTATCTACAAGATGTAAACACACTCCAAGCTATTTTAAGAATCCAAGAACCGTGAGAAACTATATAAACAAAGTCTATCTATTCATTATTTTGCTGAACACACGGGTAACACACAGAAACTGCACACTGTCTTTCATTCCTTCCCAAAACTAACTGATTACAATCATCTTTCTATGCTTACTATGAGTCCCTTACAACCACTTTGATGCCATTTGCATAGTTTAAGGTCAGTGGCTCGAGGTTTTTCCCTAATTTCAAGGGATTTTCAATACCGGATAACATGCATGTAACTGAACAAGTTCATCATGCAATGTTGTAACTCTGCTTTTTACCTTAATGATAGGACCATAGTATCCTTAAACTCACATCAAGAGCTTCTTAACTGCCCGTGGCATCTCCAAACAACAATGATGTGGCTTTTAATAGACTAAATGTTGTCCAAAGATTAATAAAGAAAAAATCAACAATAAGATAAACTAATGAAGACATTAGTCCTAGTGACTAATTCTCCACACACACAATACTTTCTAAAACTCCAATCTAAACACACAAACATTCTTGACTTGGCTAAAGTCAGTACAATCCAAAATATAGCAAACCAAAATGGAGGTCAGCCTAGGTGCTCCTGCACCATCCTCCCCAAAATAGGAAATTCAATCCACCCTTGGATTGAGCAAGTTAGGATCTATTCCCAACTTCTTAAACTCTGCCTCCTTGACCCAGATTGCATCCACTTCAGATTGTCCTTGTGTTTGGATCAGATGTTCCTTATATTCCTTTGTCCTAGTTTTCTTGTAAACTCTAGTATCCAATACTTTATCAGCTTGCTTGACTGCAGTGGAGGGCAGTTTAAGTTCTTCAACATCTTGACTGACTTCATGGAAGGTCTGATCTTTGTTTACTGGTGGTCCTCTGTAATGTACAAGGTCTACAATGTTGAAAACAAGGGACAGTCCACTGTCATCAGGAAATTGCACTTTGAAAGCATTGTTGTCATACTTCTCCAAGATAGGGCAGGGACCTATCCTCTTCATTTGCATCTTGTGAGGAACTCTTTTCTGCAGTCTAGCCTTGTTCAAATGGACCATTACTAAGTCTCCCACATTAAATTGGACTTCTTTTCTATGCTCATCCACCTTAGCCTTATGCTTCATGGTATTTTCTGCCAAGGTCTTTCTGACTGTCTCATGAATTTCCTGCATTGCACAAGCAAAATCATCTGCATAACCACTTCCCTTGACTCCATCCTTCAGCTCTCTCAGCTCATAAACACCCCTGGGATGTAAACCATACACAATTTCAAAGGGGCTCTTCCCTGTTGACTTGTTCACTGTATCATTATAGGCATATTCTGCCTGGCCAATAATCTGATCCCATTGTTGACCATACTCCTTGGTCAAGCATCTTAGAAGGTTTCCAAGTGTTCTATTTACCACTTCGGTCTGACCATCAGTTTGTGGATGGTATGCAGATCCAAAGGATAGATCGGTGCCCATTCTTTGCCAAGGGTCTTCCAAAAGTGACTCATAAATTTAGTGTCCCTGTCTGATACAATGCTGATTGGTAAGCCATGAATCCTAACTATTTCTTTGAAGAAAAGTGAGGCTATTTGACTGGCATCATTGGTTGTTTTGTAGGGTATAAAGTGAGCCATTTTGTTGAATCTATCAACCACAACATACACACTATCCATACCTTGCCTTGTCTTGGGTAAACCAACTATAAAGTCCATGCTTAAGCATTCCCATGGCCTAGAAGGGATTGGTAGTGGCTGGTATAGGCCTGCATTTGAAGAAGTTCCTTTTTCTTTTTGACACACTACACAAATCTCTACATATTTTCTGACATCTAGATTCATCTTAGGCCAAAAATAAAACCTTTGGACAAGCTCTTGAGTTTTGGTGATTCCAAAATGACCACTCAATGCACCATTATGATTCTCTTGAAATAAATTATCCCTAATAGAACCTCTAGGAACACAAAGCCGATTCCCTTTAAACAAAAAATCACTTTTCAAGGTGTATTCAACATACTTGCTATGGAAATGGTTCTTAAACTCAAGGCATACCTTATAAATTTCTGCAAAGTCTTCATCATCTGCATATAGATCCTTGAAGTGATCTATTCCCATGCTCTTCAATTGGATTTCTTGGATGGTAAGAACTCTTCTGCTCAATGCATCAACAAATTTGTTGAGGGCTCCTTTCTTGTGCTTGATGTTGAAGGTGTAGGCTTGCAAGTACTCCACCCATTTCATGTGCCTGTGACTCAACTTCTCTTGTGAATTTAGAAAACTGAGTGCTTGATTGTCTGAGTACACAACGAACTCCTTGGGAAGCAAATAGTGCCTCCACTTCCTTAGTGCTTGGACCAATGAATACATTTCAAGGTCATAAGAAGTGTACTTCTTCTTGGCTTCACTTAGCTTCTCAGAATGAAAAGCCACCAGTCTGCCCTCTTGGCTGAGAATAGCTCCAATTGCTACATTGCTTGCATCACATTCAATGGTGAATAACTTCTCAAAACTTGGCAACACCAAAATAGGTTGAGTAGCTATCCTTTCCTCAGTTGCTATCTTGGGAGTAGGCCAATTAAGAATGGCTTCTACCTTGCTGTTGTCCATCTTCAAGTTGCCATGTGATAGCACAAAACCAAGATACACCAGCTCTGTTTTGATGAACTCACACTTTTCCAGATTGATCTTCAGCTTCTCCTCCTGTAGCTACTTGAAAATCAGCTCAATGTGTTGGAGGTGCTCTTCTCTAGTTCTGCTATAAATTAGTATATCATCTAGATACACTACTACAAACTTGCCAATATAGTCCTGGAGAATTTCATTCATGAGTCTCATGAATGTGGAGGGGGCATTAAAAAAACCAAATGGCATAACTAGCCACTCATAAAGACCCTCATTGGTTTTGAAGGCTATTTTCCACTCATCACCCTCATGTATTCTAATTTGGTGGTAACCACTCTTTAAATCTATCTTGGTATAGTACCTAGCTTCACCTAGATAGTCCATGAGATCTTCAATCCTAGGGATAGGGAACCTATACCTGATGGTTATCTTGTTTATTGCCCTGGAATCAGTACAAAGCCTCCATTCTTCTCCCTTCTTAGGTGCTACGACGGTGGGTACTGCACAAGGACTAATTCTTTTCCTAATGAGACCTTGGTCAAGTAGTTCTTGAATCTGCCTAGCTATCTCTTCATTCTGTTGAGGTGTCATCTTGTAGGCTGCTTTATTTGGAAGGGTGGCTCCTGGTATCAAGTCTATCCTATGACTTATGGCTCTTTTAGTAGGTAAAGTTGCTGGTTGACCACTACTTACTATGTTCTCATAGGTCTGCAACAAGTCTTGAATCTCCTTGGGTAACTCTTGCTTTTTAGCTGCCTTCTCTTTGCTTGCCTCTCTTGGCTTGATCATTACTGCATAGCCAACTCCTTCTCCTTCTTCCAAGGCCTTTAAGAACTCTTTTTCACCAGTTATCAGCAGCTTAGAACCTACTGTCTGCACCTCAGTATCTTCCAGTAAAGATTGAATCTTGTAGGTTACATTGTCCTTCTTGAAGGTGTATGAGTTCTTAGCTCCATCATGCACAGCTTGACGGTCAAATTGCCATGGCCTACCTAGGAGCAAGTGGCATGCATCCATAGGTAACACATCACATAATACCTTGTCTTTGTACTTTCCAATTGAAAACTCCACCCATGCTTGTTCATTCACCAAGACATGCTGACCCTTGTTGAGCCATGTGACCTTGTAAGGGTTCTTGTGAGATATTCTTGCTAATTTCAGTTTGCTGACTGCCTCCTCTAACACAATATTGTCAGTTGAACTTGATTCTATGATCACCTTGCACACTTTCCCCATCATCTTGCATTTTATCCTAAACAAGGATCTTCTTTGGCTTGGCTCTTCTTTGACTGGTTCTTTGATCAAAGTTCTTCTCATCATGAGATTCTCACCTTCCTTTGAGTTCAAAGGTACTTCTGATTGTTTATTTGTTGCAGCTGTTTCATCTTGAATCAGATTGGTTCTCTTATCTCCTCCATGAGAAGTGCTTTCTTTCTCAGGACATCTATAGGCTGGGTGTCCCAACTGGTTGCAATGATAGCATTTCATGTTGGTGAAGTAACTACCTCTCCCTTGTCCACCACTTCTTCCTCTGGAGCTGAAACCTCTTCCTCTACCACCTCTACTGGAGCTTCCTTCTTCCTGATCAGAAAATTTGACTTCTCCTTGGGCTCTTGATTATGAGCTTCTTCCACTATAGCTTCCTCTTTGTCCTCTACTATCTTTCCCTTTACCTCTACCTTTGGGGTTTTGTTCATGCTTCTTTTTTCCTTTCTCCTCTATCTTCAAGGCCATTTGATAGCATTGGCATACTGTTTTGAAGTTTACCAAGCTCATATCTTCCTGGATAGACCACTTGAGTCCATTTAGGTACCTTGCTAACCTAATGCTTTCATCTTCAACCACCTTTGATCTAAGGCATAGTTTTTGAAACTCTTATGTATATGTTTGAAAATCCATGTCTTTTTGCCTCAGATTGTGTCTTCTCCTATGCAACTGGACTTCATAATCATCTGGGAGATAGGTCTGTCTTATCTTGGTCACCATTCCTCTCCATGAAACTATGGGACCTTTACCTTCTTTCTCTCTTTCATATTGCACAAATTTCCACCATGTGACAGCTGCTCCTCTCAACCTAGACTTGGCAACCTTTACCTTTTGAGCCTCTATAATGCCATCACATTCAAAGTGATTCTCAATGCTCTCAATCCAATCTACTACTGAATCTGGATCCATTTGTCCACTGAAAAGTGGCACACCATCCAATGCTTTACCACTCAAGGCCTGCAATGCCCTCAAGAATGGTTCCTCCATGAGAACAGGATTAGGCTTTGGAACATCCTCCTCCAATTCCACCTCTTTATCCTTGGCTTCCTGTTCTTCTTTCTTTTTTATCTTTTCCTTCACAGTATCTGCTGTTTCTTGGACTTCATCCAGGAGTCTCTCCATCTGAGATATCCTTTCTCTGAGCAACTGGTTATCTTCCTCTTGCTCTTCTACTTTCTTTTCTAGCTCTACATTTGTCACCATGGTTCCTTCCTCTGGTGTATTCTCTCCTACTGACTCAGTGGATTGGCTCATTAATCACAAGCCTTGAATCTAACTCTTGCTCTGATACCAATATGGTGTATGCAAATTACCCAAGGTTGCTTGCACTGTCTTGTGGAAGACTTTCCACTATCACCTTCCTGGAACCTAACTCCAATGGGTTCCTCCTGAGCTTGGAGATTGACCAAACTCTACTCCAACTCTTCTCAAAGAGTTCCTACCTTGTGCTTTACCTTGGGTAGACAAACACCTTCTTGCACTTGAAATCTTTATCACTACACCTAGAAGACTCTAGATGCCAAATCCTCCAACTTGCTTGAACTTCTTATAGGGAAGGTGGATGTTCTGTTTCCAAGCATTTCACCACCATTTGAATCCATCTAGGAGATTCTACTATCCTCAAATTACCCGATCTCTTAATTTTGTCTTGAGAGGGCCTAGGTTCTACTATCCCTTACCAGTCACTAATTTACTTTTTCTGCCCAAAATCTCCACTGTACCTAGCAAATAAATCACATCTTTTGACACCCTTTTGGGTATGTTAAAACTTGCACAGGGTTTCAAATCTCTTCCCCTGTCGTACAACTATTTTCTGCATTCAAGGGCTAATATGGTAATTAGGCCTAATTTATAGGGTTTGTCTATTCACTTATCTATTTCTCACTCCATGAGGATTGATTAGGTCTCCATCGTTCTGATATACTGGTGCTTAGACATATCCCACCTGTAGGTGTACTTCTTTTGTACGGTGGTACCTTCCACTGCCTGTTCTATTCACTTTTCACTTCCAAACTCCTAACCGGGTAATTCCAACTCGCCTAGGGTTTGGCATTAGAATTTCCTGCTTGACCCTTTTGGTTTCTTACCACCAAATTTATGCAATGTGTTGGCTTCACTCCCATATTCCACTAAGCTCTATAATATCTCGTGGTTAGGGTCTCTGGGGAAGCCATTCCCAAATTTGCTGCTCAAAACAGTATATACAAACCTCTAATTTCTAATCTGAAGATTCTATTCAAAAACCCTGCACTCAAACTAAATACAAGATGAAATTTATTCCATACAAGAAAATGAACATGGAAGCAGTGTTATCCCGAGAATTATAGTGGTTAAAAGATCTCTGTTTTCCCAAAGTGCGCGGGTAGGTTCAGGAAAGGCAATTTTCTGCCAAAATAGAAATAAAAACGTTTTATCACCTACTTCTTTTTGAATACCAAGCACTGTTACTAGTCAATACAAAGTTTATACACAAAGAAAGATGTTAAACTACTCTGTAAATACAAATGCAATGTTATATCTGAACATCCAATGCCTTTGACAGTTCTATTGCAAAACATAGTGGAATTTCAGAACTACACTCTACCGTTCTAACTATGAACCCAAAACACAAAAACTAATCTTAGCTATTATCTACAAGATGTAAAAACACTCCAAGATATTTTAAAAATCCAAGAACCATGAGAAACTGTATAAACAAAGTCTTTCTATTCATTATTTTGCTGAACACACGGGTAACACACAGAAACTGCACACTGTCTTTCATTCCTTCCCAATACTAACTGATTACAATCATCTTTCTATGCTTACTAGAAGTCCCTTACAACCAATTTGATGCCATTTTCATAGTTTAAGGGCAGTGGCTCGAGGTTTTTCCCTGATTTCAAGGGATTTTCAATGCCAGATAACATGCATGTAACTGAACAAGTTCATCATGCAATGTTGTAACTCTGCTTTTTACCTTAATGATAGGACCATAATCTCCTTAAACTCACATCAAGAGCTCCTTAACTACTCGTGGCATCTCCAAACAACAATGATGTGGCTTTTAATAGACTAAATGTTGTCCAAAGCTTAATAAAGCAAAAATCAACAATAAGATAAACTAATGAAGACATTAGTCCTAGTGAATAATTCTCCACACACACAATACTTTCTAAAAATCCAATCTAAACACACAAACATTCCTGACTTGGCAAAAGTTAGTACAAGCCAAAACACAGCAAACCAAAATGGAGGTCAGCCTAGGTGCTCCTGCACCATGAACATTCTTGTGGAGCATGACATCTCTACACATGAGACATGTCATATGTTACAAAAATTTCCCCTTGTCACTTTAAGTCGACAATATGTTCACTTAAATGTTGGAAAAAAGGCATGGTTTGGTATAAATAAATATGATGTTGGTGAAGGCTTGCCAACAAATTTTATTTATTTCTATATGCAAAGGCCTCCAGATTTGGGTGTTGTATCCCTAATTGACTTGATCTACTTTTACACACATTCAGACCAACACAAAACAGACAAATGGAAATTGAGACACCAGCTTGCATTTTTTCTTGTGTACCCCTTGTTCAAGGATCTTCCCCTTGAAGATACATAAATATTTGACACATTTTTTTGGACTGAACTTATGTTATACAAACCTTTCTGAAACATACACACAGATATAGGTCTTGCTAAACAAGACATAATACAAAACTGGGAAGTTTTTTAAAAAGTTAGTTATCATCCTTGGCATGTTAATAGAATTCCAATTGCATCAATGATTGAAGAAAAACATGGCAGTGATAATGATGATTTGAACTATCAACCTTCTATGAATGAATATGAGTGGGAATTTTTGTCTCGGCTTGGTGCTACTACTAACTTTTGTGTAAATCAGCTCCAATTGTTGGGTACGCGAGACTTTGATATGAACCATTTATGGAATACAAACCATGTTACTTAAAAAATTTATAATAATTCTTTGTAGTTCATTCCATTGGCCAAGGAATAGGGTGAGAAAGCTACAATACAATCATTTCCCGTAAATACATCAACCCATCAACTTTCACCAAAATAGCAACTAGCTCTTCAAATCATCTAATCCCATCACATGCATCCTTCCCCTAAAGCCCCTCTCTGCATGATCATTCAAGGAACAACTGGCACTGGCAAATCCTTTTTGATAAATTGTATAATACAACAAATAAATGCCTCTACTATTGGATGCAATAGCCCACTACTGACATTGGCCCCTATAGGTGTTGCTTCCTACAACATATGTTCCTCCACAATCCATACAGTCCTCTGCATTCCCATAAAGGATATGAATCTATTGCAAGGAAAACTATTGATAGTATTCCAAGGATAATTTAAATATATTCAATTCATTTTGATAGATGAAATTAGTTTTCTAAGAGTGAAGTTGTTGCTAAAAATAGATAGTAAATTGTGCCAAGCATTCCCCAATAACCAAAATTAACCATTCTATGGTGTTTCTATCATCCTTGTTGGTGATATTGCCTAGTTGTTGTCAGTCTTGGATACTCCTTTTTATGCTTCAAGGTCATCGGTTGTAGCCTTATGACATACTTTCACAATCTCAGTAACATTGGACACTATTTTCTGCCAACAAGGATATAGTCCTACACAACAAAAGTTTAGGGAAATATTTCTCCATATAAGAAATGGTGAGGCTCTCCATGATGACTAGGAAGAGCTTATGAAACAAACAAATAAAATTTTCTCTCCCATAGAAAGAGAACAGTTTGATGTTGCAACACATTTGCTTACTACAAATGACTTAATCACATTCCACAATAAAAAAAATGATCAAACAATTAAACTTTCCCATAGCCATTAGAATCGCTTGAGTAGCACAACAAAATACATCTGATTATGGAGATGATGACTAGTTTCTCCTAGAACTGCTACTTTGTGTTGGTGAATAGGTGATGCTAACAAAAAAATTGTCAATTCAAGCCGGGCTAGTCAATGGATCCCTTG
>VDFB02032030.1:0-12597 GCA_007258455.2 Sequoia sempervirens
TAATGAAGATTACATTGTGTTCTGAGTATCGCTGAGTCTAGTAAATTGTTCTGATTATCTCATTGGAGTGATTGTATGGTCTGCTGAAACACTCTGCTCCATTATTCATTCTATTGCATTATTTCAAGATAATGTAATAGTCTTATACATGAAACTGTATTGTACCTGAGCATACATACATCTGCAATATATTTTGGGCTTGAAGTTGCATCTACAGTGATCAAATCATCTTAAGGTCCAACCGTGCCATCAAAATAGCTCGACAAATAACATCATCAAACTAGGGAAATCTTTAATAAACAACAATAATTCTTAGCCCCAGAGGTCGGGGTCATTACAAAGCTAAGACTGTGAAACAACTGCAAATTGATGATATTTATTTTTCTAAAGATTTCCAAGACTTCCCAGGCAAAGTAAGGCTTGGAGAGAGGGTCGACTTGCAAGATAAAATCAAGGACTCAACAATAAATTCCCAAAACTTGCACAAAGGGGCGCCTTGAGCCAAGGAAGTGATTTATCAACTACCTAGAACCAAACAAAAATCGCCTAGAGTGCTATGAGTAAAAACCTACTTCAGCCACACCCATACCAACAACCTGTAACCTGACGAAACACACCAAAAGACATCATAAAACATCAAAAGACTCCATTACAATAAACTCAATCTACTCTTCAGTATAAAAAACAACCTCTAACTCAACTAGTTGCTCTCTTTCAAGCAAGAAACCAAGTCCAAGCTAGGAGGTATGCATTCCTCAAAGCAAACCTGTCACCATTTCGGCAACATTTCATTATAATTTCTTCATGGATGAGAAACAAAGAGCCCAACACTCTTATTTATAGCCTTTAGTCTCCAAATTCAAATTTCCATTTCCCTCTCTTTAGGGCGCCCACTTGGATTTGCATTTTATTTTATAATTTCATTTATTTCCTTGATTTTGGCGTCCCACATGTAGGAGAATTACTTTATTACTTTATAAAAAATGCAAATAAAACATAACTTTAGGTGTCCCAAGTCACTTAAGCAAAATACTTTAGAATATGCAAATATTTCTCCAAATATGGCGTCCAAAATTACTTAAGTGAGAAACCTTTATAAAAATTGCTTTTTAATAAACCCAACTTTTCTCTCCATTAAGGTGTCCAAGGCTAAGGTGAAAATATATTTAATATGACTTAAATAATTCTCCAAAGTCATCCCCAAGCCTTAGCAAAATTATTTCACTTAAAATGTTATTTTCACCAAATATCAAACTTGCCAAAATAATCACCTCGAATGTTGGAGACCAAACTGAATAGACTGACCTGCCATAAATAGCCACTGCACTGTTGCTAAAAATAGCACTACCAAAAATAGTACTTACTAAAAATAGCATACTGCTAAAAATAGTAAGTTGTTCCAAACTCATTTAGAGCACAAACTAGGCAGCCGTCGTAACTTACTAAAAATAGCAAGTCTGGAAAAGTTATCTAATTCAGTTGCATGTCACATCATTGTGAAGCTCTCTGAAAACCCAGAAGGAATCTAGAATTAGAACTATAAAATTCCAACATGCAAGCCTCCAAAACTGCCAAGGAAACAACTGAAAATGCAAGTCATTATCTCGTCATGCATGTTACCAAATCTCGAAGCTCTCCAAAAATCTAGAAAGCTCCACCAGACATGCATTAGAAAAATTCACATGCAAGCCTTTAAAACCTCCTCTGAAAGTCGAAACCCTAATTTCAATTTTTGACTAACCTACGGGCTTCCGGAAATAGGCTATCAGACACAGAAGAGCGTATGGCTAAAATGGGGACATTACAGTCCGCCCTTCCCAAAATTGCTTGTTCTCAAGCAATTGCACAACACTCCAACGGATCCCAGGGTCCCATGTCCATCTCTGCAAAGACCCACCATGCTAATGTTGCATCACTCTGATCACATTAGTGAAAACATCATGCCAAAACTGCACTAACCTCTGTTGGAACTCCAAAATGTTACCATCAATGAAACTCAAGCTGAAAACTCTGGAAGGACTGAAATCAATATCATGCAGCATCTCATGCCTAAAAAACTCTGAGTAATCGATATCAACAATGCCATTGTCTTCCTCGACTTTGGGCAACAGGAAGGAAAGTCTGCTCAACTCAACAATGTACTCCTCAGCACATCTCCTCATGGTGTCAAGCAGAGCCACGTTTGCAAATGTAACTTCGCCAAAGCTTCTTGCAAAGAGGAGAGCTATCCTTTTCAAGAGCTCAACAAACTCATGCTCATAACTCCACATGAATCTACTGTGCCTCCATCGTATTATTCTGATACAACCATGAAGACTTCTGAACACTTTTACAGTTCCAACTCCAAGAGTCTCAAAATGATAAGCCAAAGCATGTGGAAGTTCGCTGTCCTGAACCAATAAAGTGAAGAAACTATCAAATTTTGCTTCACGAACCTCCATAAGATGAACTTTGAGAATAGGATAAGTTTGAAGAAACAAATAATCTCTGTTGTTCAAGGTTGGAGTCAGCGAAGTGCAATCTGATTTTAGCGCTCTACACAAGGAAAAACAGCAGCACCAATGAAATTCCTGAGTGTGAGCGTGCGAGATGAGCATTGAGTTGCAAGATAACACCTCAAAAGTGGCTGGAAAACACACTAGAGCAATCTCCAACTGAAAACCACCACCTCTTTGACAAGTAGTGATGGACAAACTCTCCCGAATGAGAGTAACTCCACATGTAAGGTGGCTGGTCTGCCTCCAACCAGCAAACTCGTGTCTCAAATCTGCCCTTGTCTTAGCCGAGAATCACTTCCAATAGCAACCAACCATTCCTCTCTCCAACCCATACTCGAAATCTCTCTCCAATCCATTTGTTGATGAACAAACAGAACCATCAAGTGGCTGGTAAAGAAGGGGACAGTATCAAAAAGTTTGGAAATTTGATCCTTATCCATCCAAAAATTCTTCTTTCCACAAGCAATAAGCTCCATAAACCCATGTTGAGAATCCCAAGCATGGATACCCAACTGAAAATAATCTCCAACACTCCGGAAAGAAAACATAACACATCTCCAAGTGCTAGTAAAAAACAAGTGCATTCTCTTGAAATTGGCGTCCCCTCTAGTGAACCTCTGAATTTTGAAACAAATCCATGAAAGCTTCAATAACAATGGAGCATGGAACAATTTCTGTCTTGAAATCCAACTCCCATAATGGACTAGTATGAGCCGAAGCATCACTCAACCCAAGGGATGGATGATCTAGCATGTAACCACCATGTTTTGGTTCTTCTTTCTCCCAAGCTCCATGAGTAGCAAGTCTGAAATCTTCACTCCTTGCTGCTGCAATGAAACCATGAGCAGCCACTAAACTAAGTTTGGACAACACCCTGATGTCAAAGATGTTGAAATCATCCTGAATCAACTCTTCCCATATTGAGACTTCATCCTCGAACCCACTTATGCATTCATCATCAAACAACCTTCTTGGGAGATTATCATTTGCAAGGATCGGCTCACCCTCATGATTTGCTTGCAAACTGTCGATAAGCTGAAAGCCACATTTTGTATTGTGTTTGGAAACTTCATCAAGATCCCATTCCTTGCCATTGTCTTTTGTTGTTTCATCTTCCATCCCAAAGAGTGGACTATCATAAATTATCTTGGCACTTACTTCAAAGAGAGGGTTATCCATAATTTGAAAAGCTTTTCTTTTCTCATGTTCAAGCCCAACTTGCTGTTCCAAATCTGCACTAGCAACTTCTGATTTACTTGTGACGCTTTCTAGATCAAACTCCTCCTGAAGACTATCAAGCTCTCTAACCACTTGCTTGATTTCTTTAGCTCTTTGTGCACCCTCTTGCTCCTTGAAAAGTTTGAAGTCAGCAAACTAGTCTTCAACCTCCGTTAGAGCCAACTGAGTTTCTTTTAACATGTCCTTTGTTGACTTGAGTTCTAGAGTGAGCTCATCAACTTTTTTCTCCTTTTCTTGGAAGGCACAAATGGTCTTCTTTGCAACTTCAATGGCATGATCTCGATCTTCAATCAAGTGCATGTACTTGGACTTCAAGGTCTCCAAGGAATCTCTGATAAGTTGCAAATTGGGAAGAGCAACTTTATCTTTCACTCCTCTTCGTCTCTCTTCAAGTTGAGCCTTCCAGTAGAGCTCTTCAATCAAACTGTGAGTGCGATCAAATTGGGATAGAACTCGCACTTCCCTTTCAAAGGACTCTCTGACTTGGTCTTCCCATTGAAGAATATGCAAAGATGGTGGATTGCTGGTTGGCTGCTTTTCAAAATCAGGACTTTGTTTTGTGTCTTCGCTGCCCTCATAGTTGCTCCAACCTTCTTGTCTTTCTCCATCAACTAGCGAAGAATGCTCAATGTCATGAAGAGGAACATACTCCACAATTTCTTCGACCCTAAGTCTGCAATCAGCTTCTTGAATTGGAAAATCAGACTTGTGTTCAAAAACCTCTTTAAATCTTTCTTCTTCAAGAGCCATAAGGTCTTCTAGCTCTTCTTCCTCCTCACTATTTCCTTGATCAAGGGTTATGGCAGCCCCAAACTCGATTAGTGAGTCATCAAGGAACGCTGTCCTAAAAGTTTTGGAAGCAACAAACTCCTCCTTACTAGCTGCAACCAACTCTAAGGGATCTTTGTGGAGCTTAACTGAGCAAGCTTCTTCATCAAAAATAACTTCTCTTTCAATGGCCACCTCATAGCTTGCAATGCAATCAAAATTTTGGTCTTCATTAGGATCAAAGGGAAACTTATCCCACACAGGTTCTTTGTCATATCTTGATGCCAACACACCTGGATCCCAAATGCTAATGGGTTGATTGAGATGGTCAACAAGAAAGTGCTTATCATGCTCCTCTTGAAGTGTTGACTCTTTGAATAAGTCAGCTCCTGAATCACTTAAGCTGATATCTTCAAAAACAATTCTTTCCAATGGTTTGGTTTACTGATCAAACCCAAGACCAACAATGTCACCATTGAAATGAAGTGAAGAATCTTCAATGCTTGCTGTTTTGAAAACTTCACCATCATTACCTTCTTTGGAACCACCATGAAAAAGTATGTCGCTGATTTCTTCATGTGGAACTTCTTGGGAAGTTGGGACAACAACAAGAGGAAAATCCTTCATCATCAAATCTTCAACATGACCATGCATGGACTCATTGGATTCGTCTCCAAGACCACTAATATTTCCTTCATCTTGCTCTCCTTCAACGAACTCATCCCACACAACAGTTCTACCAACATCTTCTGTGAAGCCCTTAGTCTCAAGACCTTCATTGGATGAATCTTCATTAGAACTCAAGACTGCTATTATGTTCTTTTCACTGAATTGATCTTCATCACTTCCTATCACATGCAAGTCTAAGGGAGTATTTTGAGGCTTTACCACACACTCTTCAACTATCAAGGTATCTACACCAAATTCACGATCATTTTGAGGTGATGTGTGCACCTTGCTTGTGCCTTCTTCAATACTAGTTGACTGATTTTTCTCTTCAACTTGCTCACTCGTGGGATGCAAACCACAAACATGAGCTTCTGCTTCTTTCTCTATCCCTTCATCAATAGAACGCTCTACTTTTCCATTCAAACCTTTAGATTTTGCAAATATCCTCGAGTAAACTGACAAAACACACCAAAAGACATCAAAAAACATCAAAAGACTCCATTACAATAAGCTCAATCTGCTCTTCAGTATAAAGAACAACCTCTAACTCAGCTAGTTGCTATCTTTCAAGCAAGAAACCAAGTCCAAGCTAGGAGGTATGCATTCCTCAAAGCAAACCTGTCACTAGTTTGGCAACATTTCATTATAATTTTTTCATGGATGAGAAACAAAGAGCCCAACACTCTTATTTATAGCCTTCAGTCTCCAAATTCAAATTTCCATTTCCCTTTCTTTAGGGCACCCACTTGGATTTGCATTTTATTTTTTAATTTCATTTATCTCCTTGATTTTGGCGTCCCACATGAAGGAGATTACTTTATAAAAAATGCAAATAAAACATAACTTTAGGCGTCCCAAGTCACTTAAGTAAAATACTTTAGAATATGCAAATATTTATCCAAATATGGCGTCCAAAATTACTTAAGTGAGAAACCTTTATAAAAATTGCTTTTTAATAAACCCAACTTATCTCTCCATTAAGGCGTCCAAGGCTAAGGTGAAAATATATTTAATATGACTTAAATAATTCTCCAAAGTCATCCCCAAGCCTTAGCAAAATTATTTCACTTAAAATGTTAGTTTCACCAAATATCAAACTTGCCAAAATAATCACCTCGAATGTTGGAGACCAAATTGAATAAACTGACCTGCCAGAAATAGCACTACACTGAACCGCTGAACTGTTGCTAAAAATAGCACTACCAAAAATAGTACTTACTGAAAATAGCATACTGCTAAAAATAGTAAGTTGTTGCAAATTCATTTAGAGCACAAACCAGACAACCATCGTAACTTGCTAAAAATAGTAAGTCCGAAAAAGTTCTCTAATTCAATTGCATGTCACATCATCACGAAGCTCTTTGAAAACCCAGAAGGAATCCAAAATCAGAATTGTAAAACTCCAACATGCAAGCCTCCTAAACTGCCAAGGAAACAACCAAAAATGCAAGCCATTATCTTTTCATGCATGTTATCACATCCCGAAGCTCTCCAAAAACCCAGAAAGCTCCACCAGACATGCATCAGAAAAACTCGCATGCAAGCTTCAAAACCTCCTCTGAAAGTGGAAACCCTAATTTTAGGTTCTGACTGGCCTACGAGCTTCCAGAAATAGGCTATCAAACACAGAAGAGCGTATGGCTAAAATGGGGACATTACATATTACCCTTCAAAGGTGCGGCTGCCTTAATGTCTTCAAAATTCGTGTAATAAAGGGGTGATTTCCTCCATAAACCAAATTCTTGCCTTCCACATTAGTACAACCAGTTATTACAAGAAATAGTATGGCAAACTTTTGTAGTTAATATATGGTACAACCAACAAGGAAATTGATACAATTGGCCTTAGAATGGGTGGGACTAGCAAAATATGCACTCTTCTTCATTCATTTGTTGGTGAATATTTTTAATGAATATTTAGGTAACTTCACAATTGGAGTTTGCTCAAACCTGGAAATGATCTTTGAATTTTCAACACAATTCTCCACATATTCTAAACATTAAGCACATCTGTGAATCCTATATGAATCCACTCACAACTTGGCTAGGAGGGTTTTCATCCTCAAAACCAATCTTTGTCATAGGGTTTTTGTCCTAGGGTACAAAAGATGAATTGTTGCTCAATTTCCAAAGTTGAGGTTTTGGAAATAAAATGCCAAGGATGAATTTTCTTTTGCAAGCTCTCCATTTTATACTCGTTTTTTAATGTATGAAAGATCATATTTCATTTCCCTCTCAAAGTGACTTAATATTCCTTTTTAATTTAACTTTACATTTGGGCCTCAAAAAAGTCATTTAAAAAAAATAGAATGTCCATTATTAATAAAATGTTTAATTAAATATAAGTTGCCCGTAAAATGAGTGACTCTAGACAACTTGATTTAATTAATTAATCATTCCCTTATCACACCCCAATTAGTCTATGGGAATTAAACTAGACTAACGGTCCCCGCTACTTGATCAGGCTTGTGAAGGGGACATTACAATGCTCCTCCGAAATTGCTTGCCCTCAGGTTATAGATTTGGATGTTGAATTATTGGTCTTCTTCCCGAGTAGCATCTTTTGAAGGAAAATTCTTCCATCATACCAAATATTCTTTTATGCTTCTACTTCTCAATCTTCTCTACCTTACTTCCATAATACTTTCAAGTACCAAAATCAATTTACCTTCCTTATCTGATGGCGGTAGCTCAAGTGGTTGAAATTTCCCAAGTGCCTTTTTGAGACATGAAACATGAAACACATTGTGGATCTTATTGTACTCTAAAAGCTCCAAATTATAAGGAACCTCTTCTATCCTCCTCACAACCCTATATGGCCCATAAAATTGTGCTTTTAGCTTTTCTGCTGCACTCTTCTTTAAGGAAAACTACCTATAGGGTTGCATCCACAAGAAAACAATATCACAATCCTCAAAAGATCTCTCCAATTTGTGTCTATCTACATAGATCTTTTATTGGTTTTGAGCCTGCTGGAGATTTTCCTTAAATGACTTCAGGATATCTTTACTCTCTTGGACCCAATCCTTGGCCTTTGTAACCTTGCTATTAGCAATGACTAAGTCTGCAAAAGATGTGGCATCATACCCATACAAAGCTCTGAAAGGAGTCATGCCGATAGACATGTGATATGTGGTATTGTAGTCGTGCTCACCCAAATAGAACCACCTAATCCAAGCCTTTTGCTGCCATATTACATAGTTTTTCAGATGCTCTTCTACCCACTTATTGACGATCTTAGTCCATCCATTTGTTTGTGGGTGATAACTAGTGCTTGAGATTAACTTAGTACTTGCCAAATTGAAAAGCTCTTGCCAAAACATATTGAGGAATCTACTATGCTGATCATTAACAATGTTCTTGGGTAGACCATGGAGTTTGAACCCCTCTGTGAAAAACAACTCTACAACTTGAGGTGCCTTAAGCTTAAAAGATTTGGTATAGAAATAGGCATATTTGGACAATTTGTCCACCACAACAAAGATACAATCCTTGCCCTAGACCTATGAAAGACTAGTGATGAAATCCATAGATATGCTCTCTCGTTTCTACTCCGAAATAGGTAGGGGTTGCAATAGTCCCATGGAAAAGTATGTTCTAACCTATTCTGTTGACAAGTTAGACACTCCCTAACATGCTTCAAGATGTCATCTTTGAGTCCCTTCCATTGGAACCTCTCCTTGTTTTCTTGTAGGTCTTAAAGTAGCTAGGGTGCCCTACTAATGGTGTGTCATGGACAACTCTCAATATATTCTCCTTCATCTTGGATTCTGGAACAAGGTAGATCCTATCCTTGTACAAAATGAGATCATCTATTACTTTGTACCGGTCACCCTGCGCTTTCCTTTTCATGACATCACAAGAAAATGCATTATTGAAATATTCAACCAAGTGACGAGCCTTCCAATATGCTGATATCTCTGTCATTGAGCACAAGGTTGGCTTCCTAGATAGGGCATCTGCAGCTACATTCCTTTTTTCCTCAACATACTCAATATCAAAATCATAGGCTGCTGTTTGCTTACTTATTTTTGCTTCTTTTCATTCAAATCCTTCTAATTGAGGAAGTATTTCAAGATGTTATGATTTGTCCTTACCACAAATTTACTCCCTAATAGATATTGTCTGAATTTAGTCAATGCATGCATAATGGCTAACATCTCCTTATTATAAATGGAAAATATTCTTTTTGTCTCTTTGAGCTTTCCACTCTAAAAAGTTATAAGATGTTTTTTCTGCATTAGGACAACTCCAATGCCCTCACAAGAAGCATCACGCTCTAACACAAAGGGCTGAGAAAAATATGGTAATGTCAAAAATGGACATGAATTCATTACCTCCTTGAGCTTTTTGAAGGTTTGCTATGCTACATCTGTCCATACGGAAGATCCCTTCTTGGTCAAGTCTATTAAGGGTGCTACTAGTTGTGAAAAACTCCTAATGAGTCTTTTGTAATAATTGCATAAATTGAAATATTCTCTCAGATGGGTCAATGCCTTAGGTAGTGGTCAATCCAAGATGACCCAAATCTTATCTTGATCCACTTTGATTCCCTCTACGCTAATCACATGCCCCAAATATAGAATTTATGTCATCCCAAATTCACACTTGCTTATTAAATACCTAGTTTAGGCATGATTGGAATGTAGCAGGTGCATTTGTCAATCTAAAAGGCATGGCCAAGAACTCGTAGTGTCCACAAGGACATCTAAACATAGTCTTATGCATAGTAGCAAAAATGTTTTTGGGAAAAAAAATTGGCAAACCAAAAGTATAAGATTTTTTGAAGAAATCATGTTTTAAACATGTTGGTAACAACTAACACCTCTGAGGTAGAAGTTGTTATGAACAGCCTATGCACACTACGCAATGAGTGCTCTTGAATTATGGAGGGAAGCTCCTCGTTATGCGACAAATGTACTTGCAAGGAAAATAAGCTAAAACTATGTCGTCTTTTTGTTTTTTGCTAGAGGCACAAGGCTTTCTTGAAAGAACTTACACGTTGCAGCTGAGTTTTCTCTGGTTTCGCAAATCAACTAAACTACAACTTATATCTATCCAATCTCCTCAGGAAAACAGAGCAAGAGGAAACGGAGCAAGGTTATGACTATCGGACGATAAACGCATTCAGATTCTCTACTTGAAGGCAAGGTGGCGCAACTATCATCTCAATCTGAACAAGTTTATTAAGCACAAAACAGATTTGAGAATTTGCTATGATAATCTTATGAAACCCTATGTGGCATAACACTCAATCAGCATAGTAAAGACTCATAAACAGCTTTTATCATCAAAATCTTTGTGAAACCCTATGTGGCATAACACTCAATCGTAATGACAAAAGATTCACAAAACAGATTTTCCTAATCTAAGAGAAGATTCACCATGAAAACTTTATGAAACCCTGTGTGGCATAACACTCGATCAGCATAGTAAACACTTCACAAAACGGTTTTATCATGACAATCTTACGAAACCCTGTGTGGCATAACGTTCGATCATAACAATAAAAGATTCACAAGACAGATTTCTCTAAACTATGGAAGAATCCAGCATTACAATCTTTCGAAACCCTATGTGGCATAACAATCAATTGCAATAATGAAGACACATGAACAAATACCATAAAGAGCAATATTGAGGGCAAGGTAGGCGCAGCATATATTTCTCTCTCAAGCAAAAGTTATTTACAAATGAGCAAAAGCTCTTATTTATATACATCAAGGTGTAGGTAACCCTAAAATCACCTTGAGTTCACTACAGTTCTTGCCTTGCATGCAAGATTATCGCCCTAACCTAATGAAGTAAACTACTCAGGTTAAGCGGGCATTACCGGTTTAAGCGGTACAAATAATCTAATTGGACAATGTGCAAGCATGCCCGTCCTTATTTAAAAGCAAAATTGGCGGCCCACCTTGCGATTAGCCCGGGAAACCTAACCCTAACTCTGTGTTGATAACTTCAGAAGGGATGAGATAAGCATGTGGTCAGCAGAGTGGCCGAGAAAGGCCCGGAGTAGTTAAGCGCTGCTTTCCGGAACTCAACCTAGAAATTAAACACCGCGTTCCTAGCTGACGAGATCACTTTCCGCTATACGCTGGGTTGGCTTAGGCTGGATTAGCGTGGTAGGCGGTTGGCGGCAGGGAAGTGGCGTTGCTCATTTCTTTAGTTCTCTGCCACTTTCAGTAATTGTGTGCACACCATCTTTGCATTCTTCAGTCGCCTTTCTCAAACTGGCTTCAATCACTGAAACATTTTCTAATTTTGGCGCCCTAGGTTCACCTTCAAGGCTGTCAAAAATCAGCTTCTCGAATTCCGCTTGAGCTTTTTCCAACTCAACATACGTGCCATCTTCGAGAAGATAATGACACGGGATCTGAACAACGAAGCCACTGACAAGTGCAAGCACTCCAACTTCGTCATCCTTCAGTGAAAATAACTTGGAAGAGATTTTCTCACATATTTCTGTTCTGAGAAGGTGCTGCTCTTTCCAAGTGAAGACTTTCTCTTGATCTTCGATCTCCTCCAAAGCATCGCATGCAACTGATAGCTGAGATACAAGAACGCGATCCTTTGCCAAGCTCTCTGCAACTGCAATATCCAGCAACTGAATACCCTGACGGAGTTTGTGTGCCTCACTCCTCAACTGATATAAATCTGCAAGAAGAGTTTTACCAGCAGCAACTAAACTGTCAATCCAATCATCCAAAAGTCTGCCATGACTGACCAACTGATCCAATTTTCGTTTCTCTGCAGGTATGTGCTGAGTAAGAACAGGTGCTCTATTTGGATTCCCATGAACAAGATCAGAAATATATTGACGAAGTTGACTAATTTCAGTTTTGAGTAAAGCCTTATCTTCTCCATCCTTCGTGATACGCTCTTCAAGATTATTGGTAACAATCTTGAGAAGAGAAACATCTGTCTCTCGTGTGGCCCTGCCAAGATTTGCCTTAGTGAATGTAAAATCACCCACTTCGACCTCGTTCAAGCTTTTACCTTCTGGAGGCACTGCAACTTCTATCACAATCTCTGATTCAGGGGTCTTTTCGATGTGCACTTGTTTCTTAATCTTCTTGTTTGATCTCCTCTGATAGGGCTCACCAAACTCTGACAAATCAAGGTTGTATGACGGTTCACGCCTTTGTCTCCCCAAAGACTTCTCGAGCCAACAAGACTGAACAATATTTTCAATTCGCGGAGAGACTGTCCCTGATGTATCAACCTGTGGTGTTTCAGTCGTCTCCGATCCTGCTTGAATTTGTGGCTCGGGCTCAGAATCTATATCAATAGGCGGAACGTGAGGTGAACTAGGAAGTGAAACGTGAGGCTCAGTCTGGATAACTGTCTCTACTGGAACTTCAGGAATACTCTCAATTTGTTTCTGCTTCCTTTTACCAGTAGCTCTCTTCCCTGTGTTTCCA
>VDFB02032031.1:0-13656 GCA_007258455.2 Sequoia sempervirens
ATCCTCAAAAAAAGTGATCAAGATCAAGAAGTGTCTCTCTTCAGATGAACCAAATGAACACTTCGATCTCTTGCATTCTCATCCCAATACATTCACTTGGAAATATGAGGATATGCCAAGTATTGATGAATCTATAATGGTTCACAATATCATCCTATGTCTTGATGCCAAGCCTGTTAAGCAAAAAATCCAAAAGATCAATCCTGAGGTGGCGTTGATGGTCAAGACTGAGATAGATAAACTGTTGAAAGTAGGATTTATTCATCTACTTGACTATTCCCCCTATATTTCAAATATAGTTGTCATAAGTAAGCCTAATGGCTGTATTCATATATGTATTGAATTTCACGATCTTAATAAGGCTTCTCTTAAAGATGATTTTCCATTGCCTGATATAGATATGATTGTCGTCTCGACTACAAGCCATGCATTACTACCTTTCATGGATGGCTTCTTTGGTTACAATCAATCCACATTAACCTAGATGATCAAAAAAAAATAGCCTTCACTCATGGGGTACTTTCTATTGTGTGGTCATTCCCTTTAGATTAAAGAATGCGGGAGCTACTTACCAATGGGCGATGACCCTGATATTTCACTATTTTATCCAGAAGATCTTAGAAGATTACATTGATGACATATTGGCAAAATTGATAACTTTTCAAGACCATGAATAACTTCATCTGTCTGGTACCCTTTGACTTATAAGATGAGACTAAATCCTCATAAGTGTGTCTTCTCGCTGATGTCAACAAGCTCGTGGATTTAGCAGCTTCTCAATCAGAGACTTTAGGCTTACGCCAACAAGACCGATGCCATTGTTAACAAGCCTCCACCGAGGAATATCACTGAGTTGCAAATTTTATAGGGGAAAATTCAAGAAATTCATAGATTTATATCTTAGTTGGTTGATCGTACTCTTCCTTTCACCTGTTTATTGAAAAAGGATGTTCACTTCATATGGGATGAAGAGTGTCAAAAATCTTTTGAATCAATCAAAGCCTATTTGGCCAATCCTCTTGTATTGATGCTAGCTATGCAAGATAGACCCTTTCTAATTTACCTTGTTGCTTCACCATATCCTTTGGTAGCACTTTTGGCTCAATATGATGACATATGGAAGGAGAGAGTGGTCTATTACATTAGCCACGTTCTGGTTGACTATGAAACCCATTATTCCTCCATGGAGAAGCAATGCCTTGCTCTCGTCTTTGCTATGTGGAAGTGGAGACATTATCTTCTCCATGCTAAAATGCACGTCATAGTAAAATTGACTTTTAAACATACGCTCTCTAATGATGACCTAGTTGGAAGATTAGTGAAATGGGTTTTGTTGCTTTTTGAGTTTGACATAAAGTTCATCACTCAAAAGTCAATAAAGGGTCAAGCCATTGTTGATTAGCTAGAAAACACTCCCTCATCTCACTCCTTTTCGAGATTGGATTTGTTTCCTGATGAAAATATTTTCGTAATTAATCATGACCTTCAATTGAAAATGTATTTCAATGGATCGAGGTGTCAAACTAGTTCTAGAGCTGGTGTGCTTCTGATATCCCTTGAAGGTAAAGTAGTTCTTGTATACTTTCGGCTATATTTTCCTTGTACCAATAACATCACTAAGTATGAAGCCCCTATTGCTAGCTTATGTGTCATGATTGCACTAAGAATCAAATTTCTTTGTATTCTAGGTGATTTTGAACTTATCGTGAACTAGATAATGGGAACCTATCAAGCCAAGCAAAGTAAGTTGTCCTGATATCGAGACCTTTCCTTGTCCTTGCTTAAATAGTTCTCCTCTTTCACAATAGACAGTGTACCTAGGAGAGAAAATGGACATGTCAATGCCATGGCAAGCTCTACTTCCTTGGTACCTTTTAGAATAAGATACAAAGAATACCACTTCCCGTTTAGGGTCCTATGGATCAAAAGCAGAGCACCCATAGGTTGCCATAGTTTGTCTAGAAGGTCATGTTTTGGAAATTTGTTTAGGCCAACTTGTCATCTATTCGTGTTCATTTTTTATTGTACCTTAGTGGAATTTTTGATTGGGTGTTGATCATCTGATGAAGGTCATGTTGACCATTGGATAGGCTTAAGGTTTTTGCACAAGTGAGGTTTTGACCTTTTAGACCTTTTTGGAGTTTCTTTTCAAATTCTTGTAAATAAAGCTCAATGGAGGCTACAAGCAGCCTAGGTGTGTCCAAAGGAGAAGGTAACTATTTTAGAGACCCTATTTAGGGATGACCTCGACATGGGAGAAAGGTTGGAAGCATTTGATATTTTTTAAAGATTTTGAATTCAAGAAAATAATGGTGATTGTGTGATAATTTTCTAATTTTTGCATTGAAGTATTGTTCTAATGGATTGATCATGGCACTGTAGTTTGTGTAGGATGTAGTGTAGTTTTTTTTCAAGCTTTGTGTGGCATTAGCTAGTTTCATTATTCAATTTCAAAGACTGTTTGTAAATAGTTTTTATTTCATACTGTTGTTGGTCTGAATCAGGCAGTTTGTGAAGAATGGAGTGTTAGTTCACTTTCCCACCATACAAATTGTACGGCCCTTTGGGAACAATGAATAGACTCCATGGATGTAAATATAGTATGGTTTATGGTTTTTGCAAGCACAGGAGTTACTGTGGGAGTCTTTTCCTATGCGAGCCAGGAAGAGTCCAGCTAGGGAAGACCTTAGTGCAGAGCACCTAATTTGCAGGGGTGTCAATTTCATGACAAATTACCTTTTGGAGAAGGCAGGTATGAGTCTTTCCAAGACATGGTAAGTAGGAAGAGACTCCATCAATTCATCCGGTCAGGGAAAGACTTGACAGTTTACAGTGTAGCCAGGAAAGGGCTTAAAAACCCTAGTATTGCCCATTTTCAGGTTAGGGCTTTGTACGGCTAGTTGTGACCCAAGACCCGAAAAATATTTGGGAGGTGGGCATATGAACCAGGAATCCCAAGAAAATATTGGGGTGTTCTTTGGAAATTTTTGAGAACTAACCTGATTTCTCGGAGGACCTAATAGGGCTAGTAGCCTTCTAGGCCTAATAGAAGGATTTGGTAAAAGCGACCAACAGATGGAGTTGGGTGGACCCCTAATACACTTAGTGGGATGAATTGATGACTTAGGAGTACCTCCACACCCTTGTAAAACTAAATTCAAGAATTTGGAGGTTTAGTAGCCTTTAGGGTAGATTAAGGGCTAAGGCAAGGGTTTCAAGATTGCACCAAGTCTTGACTTGGTAGGAGGAATTTTTATTGATAGTTGGGTTGGCAAGAAGAAACCAGGGGACCCTAAGAAGGAAGAGGTCCTATAGGTTGCAAGTGGTGGAGTGAGACACCCTAGAGGTCTTCCAAGCAAGACCTAGAGCATGAGTCAGTGATTGATTCATCCAACCTCCCTATCAGATTAGTATCAAAGCTACAAAAGATTTGGGATAGAATATTATATGTCAGAGATTGAGTCTAGTGGTTCTACAGACATGGTGACAAATGCAGAATTGGCCAAGAAGGTCAAAGAACAAGAGGAAGACAATAGGCTATTGAGGGAAAGAATAGCCCAACTTGAGCAAGCAATGAGTAATGTGCAAACTAAGACCGATGAGGTTAGTGATAAGTTGGAAGGAAGGGTATCCAAGAGGGAAGAGGTTGCAGAGGAAGACAAGATCCCTGAACCTGACCCTATTTTGCAAGAAGAGCCTTTCTTGAAGGCATTGAAGGCTTTGAGTGGAAAATCACTTGAAGGCATACCATTGTTTAGTGGGAAAATGGAAGCTGATCTAGTCATGGATTGGATAGAGGGAATGGAAAACCATTTTGAGTGTGATGGAGTCACTTAAGCACAAAAGGTAAAGGTGGCCAAAGCAAGATTAAGGGGTTCTTCCTTGACATGGTGGAAGTTCATTCAGACAAAGAGGGAAAAGGAAGGAAAGAAACCTATTTCCACTTGGAAGGGAATGGTTGCCAAAGTGAGAGAAGCATACATGCTAGATGATTATGAAATTCAGTTGTATAAGAAAAGACAGAGCTTGAGACAAAGAGACCAAGATGTAAATTCCTATATAGAGGAGTTTCAAAAACTTTGCATGAGGTCTAATGTATTTGAGGATGAAAGTCTTAAGGTGGCTAGATACCTTAACGGTTTGAAGTGGAACATTCAAGAGGAGATGACTCTTCTAAGTCACAAAATAGTGCACCAATGTTATCAATTGGCTATAAAAATTGAAGAGAGAAGTAAGAGGAAACATGATCAGGCTTCCAAGAGCAGAGGAAAAGGTAGAGATCAAAGAGGACATAGAGGTGGATACCAAAGTAGAGGGACTGATCAAAGAAATCAGGGAGAGTCTAAACTCACAGAGCATGGAAGTGAAACAACTTCTAGAGGAGGTTATGGAAGAGGTTCTCAAGGAGATTCTAACAGAGGAAGAGGTACAGGCAGAAGTAACTCTTACTTTGCTAGCATGAAGTGTTACAACTATGGTCAAGTAGGACATCCAGCTTATAGGTGCTCAGGGAAAGCATCTTCTTCAAATACAGAAAAGAGAGTAGCATATGCTCAAGAAGACACTATGAGTGTCAAGTCACTAGAGGTTAGTCACATTGAGTTAGAAATGGGGGAGAACTTGATGTTTAGTAGGGTTCTAATCAGACAACCAATCAAAGAAGAGCCAAAGCAAAGGAGAGCCTTATTCAGGGTAAGATGCAAAATACTTGGGAAGGTGTGCAAAGTTATAGTGGATTTAGGGTCTACTGATAACATTATCTCAGAGGAAGCAGTGAGGAAGTTAAAGTTGGAGAAGGCACCCCACACTAATCCTTACAAGGTGACATGGCTGAATAAAGGGTAGAGTGTTCTTGTGAATGAGCAGACAACAGTGGAATTCTCCATTGGAGGGTACAAAGACAAACTAATTTGTGATGTGTTGCCTATGGATGCATGCCATCTTCTATTGGGAAGGCCATGGCAATATGATAGAGGAGCTATCTATGATGGAAAGGAGAACACCATCTCATTTAAGAAGGATGGTAAAACATTCAAGTTACAATCATTGTTGGATGAAGAAGAAGGATAGTCAAAGACCCCTAGTGTCTTGTTAAGCAGTGTCAAGGAGTTTATCAACACTCTTCAGCAAGGAGGTGCAGGATATGTTGTTATGGTGCAACCCAAGGAAGAAGACAAGGCTAGGAAGACAGTTATCACAGAGGAAGTCCAAAAGTTGCTTGAGAAGTTCAAGAACATAGTCAGTGATGGAAAACCAACAACATTACCTCCAAAGAGAGCTATTAGTAGTCAGATTGACTTCATACCAGGGGATTCATTGCCAAACAAAGCATCTTATAAGCTCACACCAGATCAGAACCTGGAAGTGGCTAGGCAAGTGCAGGAGTTATTAGACCAAGGCCTAATTAGGAAGAGCATCAGTCCATGTGCAGTACCAGTGGTCTTAACAACCAAGAAAGGTGGTAAGTGGAGAATTTGCATTGACTCTAGGGCTATCAATAGGATTACAATCAGATATAGGTTTCCTATTCCTAGGATAGAGGATTTGATGGACTGTCTTGGAGGGGCACAATACTTCACTAAGTTGGATCTCAAGAGTGGATACCACCAGATTAGAATCAAAGATGGGGATGAATGGAAGACAACTTTTAAGACAACTGATGGGTTGTATGAGTGGAGAGTGATGCCATTTGGCCTCTCAAATGCCCCTAGCACGTTCATGAGGCTCATGAATGAAGTGCTTAATGATTTCACAGGTATATTTGTGGTGGTGTATCTAGATGATATACTCATCTTTAGTAAGACAACAAAGGAACATTTGAAGCATGTGGAGATGGTTCTTAAACGATTGCAGGAGGAGAGGTTAGCCATCAACCTAGAAAAGTGTGAGTTCTTCAAACAAGAACTTGTGTATTTTGGGTTTGTAGTATCCAAAGGATCATTGAAGATGGACCCAAGCAAGGTGGAAGCTATCCTAAATTGGCCTACACCAACCACCGGAATAGAGGTAAGGAGTTTTCATGGGTTAGCTCAGTTTTATAGGAAGTTTATAAGGAACTTTAGTGGCATTTGAGCACCAGTGCTTGATACTATCAAGGGTGGCCTAAAGACTAAGTTTAAATGGACTCTTGAAGCAGAGAAGGGTTTTGAGAAGTTGAAACAAGAAGTGGCAACTCAACCCATCCTTTTGTTACCTAGTTTTGATAAGCTATTCACAGTGGAATGTGATGCCAGTGGAATTATAGTAGGAGGAGTACTAAGCCAAGAAGGCAGACCTATAGCTTTCTTTAGTGAAAAGCTCAATGAAGCTAAAAAGAAGTATTCTAATTATGACTTAGAACTATATGCTCTAGTGTAGTCTCTTAGAAAGTGGAGACATTATCTCCTACCTAAGGAGTTTGTAGTGTTTACTGATAACCAGGCACTTAGCTACATCAACACACAAGAAAAGTTGAGTTTAATAGACACTTGAAATGGATGGAGTACCTCCAAGCCTTCACTTTTACTATCAAACATAAGAAGGGATAGTTGAACAAGGTGGCAGATGCACTAAGTAGGAGGTTGCTGACAGTGCAAGAGATTCAATTCAAAAGCATTGGGATAGAGAGTTTCAAGGATCTCTATGGAGAAGATGAAGACTTCTCTGAAGCATATAAGGTATGTTATGATTTTGAGAATCATTTTCATATTCAATTCTTAGAGTATACATTGCAGAGTGGACTTTTGTTCAAGGGGAATCAGTTATGTGTTCCAAAAGGTTCAATGAGAGAGAATCTTATCCAGGAGAACCACAATGGTATTCTTAGTGGTCATTTTGGTATCAACAAGACACTGGAATTAGTGCAGAGGTTCTATTATTGGCCCAAGTTGCCAAGGGATGTCAGAAGGTATGTGGAGCAATGTGTAGTTTGTATGAAATCCAAGGGGGGAGCTAGCAATGTAGGTTTGTATCAACCTCTACCTATTCCCAACAGGCCATGGGAATGCATTAGCATGGACTTTGTGGTAGGACTCCCTAAAACTAAGACAGGGTTTGATAGTGTCTATGTGGTGGTAGATAGGTTCAATAAAATGAGTCACTTTGTTCCCTGCAAGACCACCCATGATGCTAGCTATATTGCTCATCTTTTCTTCAAAGAGATTTTGAGGATCCATGGATTTCCACTGAGCATTGTATCGGACAAAGATGTGAAGTTTATGAGTCATTTTTTGAAAACTCTATGGAGCAGATTGGGTACTAACTTGTCTTTTGGATCAGCTTACCATCCTCAGACAGATGGACAAACTGAGGTGATAAATAGAGTGTTAGGTAACCTTCTAAGATGCCTCACCAAGGAGTATGGACAGACATGGGACTTGGTCATATCACAAGTTGAATATGCCTACAATGACAGTGTGAATAGGACCACAGGTAGGAGTCCTTTTGAGATAGTATATGGTATGCACCCAAGAGGTGTGTGTGAGCTCAGAGATCTAGGAGCTACGGAGCATAAGAGTGGCCATGCAGAGGATTTCACTCAGACCATGAAGGAGATTCAGGAGCAAGTGAAGAAGACAATCACAAAGGCTACTCACAAGTTGAAAGCTAAGGTGGATATGTCTAGAAAAGATCTCCAATTTGCAGTAGGTGACTATGTCATGGTCCATCTCAACAAATCTAGATTGCAGAAAGGAGTACCAACTAAGTTGCAGATGAAGAGAGTGGGACCATGTAAGGTGTTAGCCAAGTATGGAAAGAATGCTTACAAGGTGGACCTTCCTGCAGACTTAAATATTTCACCAATGTTTAATGTGGCTGACTTGATCAAGTATAAAGGATCAGTAACTGATATGACTCTGGCTAGTATAGATGTCTTGGAGGATGTGAGTACTGTAGTCTTACCATCTAAAGACAAGCTACAAGCATAAAGGATCTTGGAATCCAGAGTGAAGAAGTCTACTCGGCACAAGGTGTACATGGAACATCTCATACAGTGGAAAGACAAACCAGAGTCTGAGGCTACATGGGTGGAAGAAGCTCATTTCAAGAAGTGTGGCATTGATCTGTCTCTGATCTCTCCCCACATTCCTTAGTGTTTGGGCAGAGGGGGGAGAATGGTGCAGGAGCACCCATAGGTTGCCATAGGTTGTTTGGAAGGTCTGTCTAGGGCAAATTTGTCTAGAACAACTAAGCAATCAAATTTTGTTCATTTGTATGTGATCCTTAGTGGCATTTTTGTTGGTTTTGATCAGATGAAGGTCATGTTGACCATAGAATAGGTGTCATAATGTTCTAGCTCAAAATGAGGTTTTGGATTTTAGGATTCTTGCAAAATATTTAAAAATGTTGCTCAATTGGAGCTACAAGCGGCCAAGAAGAGCGCAAGGGAGAGGATAACTGAATTGGTGACCTATTTATGGGATGCCTCGGCATTGGAGTGGGGTTGGAAGCATTTTTTATGGTTTGAAGTTTTGTGAATTCAAGAAAAGCAATTGTGATTGGGTGTGAATTTTCTGATTTTTGCATTGAAGTGAGGTTTGAATGGATTGATCATGGCACTGTAATTTGTGTAGGATGTAGAGTAGTTGTTCTTCGAGCTTTGTGTGGCATTAGTTAGTTTCCTTACTCAGTTTCAATCATTGTTTGTAAATAGTTTGGTTTTCATACTGTTGTTGGTCTGAACCAGGCAGTTTTGTGAAAATGGAGTGTTAGTTCACTTTCCCACCATACAAATTGTACAGCCCTTTGGGAATAGTGACTAGAATCCATGGATGTACATATGGTAGGGTTTAGGTCCTTTGAAAGCACATGGGCTACTGTGGAAGTCTTTCCCTAGGCGAGCCAAGGAAGTGCCCGACTAGGAAAGACCTTAGTGTAGAGCACTTGATTTGCAGGGGTGTCAATTTCGTGACAAATTACCTATTGGAGAAGGCAGGTATGAGTCTTTCCAAGACTTGGTAAGGAGAAAGAAACTCCAAAAATTCATCTGGTGAGGGAATGACTTAACAATTTGTAGAGAAGTCAGGAAAGGGCTTAAAAGGCCTATTTTTGCTCATTTTTAGGTTAGGGCTTTCTATGGACAGTTGAGGCCCAAGACCCCAAAAATCCTTGAGAGGTGGGCATATGAACCAGGAATCCCAAGAAAATATTGGGGTGTTCTTTGGAAAGTATTGGAAACAAACCTGATTTCTTGGAGAAGGAGACCTAATAGGGCTAATAGGGCTAGTAGCTTCCTAGGCCTAATATTGGAGTTTTCTGGTGAAAGCTTAATTGGCAGATGGAGCTAGGGTGGACCCCTAAGACACCAGTAGGATGGTTTGATGACTTTAGAAGCACCTCCACACCCCTGTAAAACTAAATTCAAGAATTTGGAGGTTTAGTAGCCTTTAGGGTGGATTAAGGGCTAAGGCAAGGGTTTCAAGATTGCACCAAGTCTTGACTTGGTAGGAGGATCTTTATTGATAGTTGGGTTGGCAATAAGAAACTAGGGGACCCTAAGAAGGAAGAGGTCCTATAGGTTGCAAGTGGTGGAGTGAGAAACCCTAAAGGTCTTCCAAGCAAGACCCAGAGCATGAATCAGTGAGTGGATTCATCCAACCTCCCTATCAGATTGGTATCAGAGCAACAAAAGATTTGGGATAGAATATTATATGTCAGAGATTGAGTCTAGTGGTTCTACAGACATGGTGAAAAATTTAGAATTGGCCAAGAAGGTCGAAGAATAGGAGGAAGAGAATAGGCTATTGAGGGAAAGAATAGCCCAACTTGAGCAAGCAATGAGTAATGTGCAAACTAAGACTGATGAGGTTAGTGATAAGTTGGAAGGAAGGGTACCCAAGCGTGAAGAGGTTGCAGAGGAAGACAAGATCCTTGAACCTGACCCTGTTTTGCAAGAAGAGCTTTTCTTGAAGGCATTGAAGGCTTTGAGTGGAAAAGCACTTGAAGGCATACCACTGTTTAGTGGGAAAATGGAAGCTAATCTAGTCATGGATTGGATAGAGGGAATGGAAAACCATTTTGAGTGTGATGGAGTCACTGAAGCACAGAAGGTAAAGGTGGCCAAATCAAGATTGAGAAGTTTTGCCTTGACATGGTGGAAGTTCATTCAGACAGAGAGAGAAAAGGAAGGCAAGAAACCTATTTCCACTTGGAAGGGAATGGTTGCCAAAGTGAGAGAAGCATACATGCCAGATGATTATGAAATTCAGTTGCATAAGAAAAGAAAGAGCTTGAGACAAAGAGACCAAGATGTAAATTCCTATACAGAGGAGTTTCAAAAAATTTGCATGAGGTCTAATGTATCTGAGGATGAAAGTCTTAAGGTGGCTAGATACCTTAATGGTTTGAAGTGGAACATTCAAGAGGAGATGACTCTTCTAAGTCCCAAAACAGTGCACCAATGTTATCAATTGGCTATGAAAATTGAAGAGAGAAGTAAGAGGAAACAAGATCAGGCTTCCAAGAGCAGAGGGAAAGGCAGAGATCAAAGAGGACATAGAGGTGGATACCAAAGTAGAGGGACTGAACAAAGAAATCAGGGAGAGTCTAAACTCACAGAGCATGGAAGTGAAACACCTTCTAGAGGAGGTTATGGAAGAGGTAGAGGATCTCAAGGAGGTTCTAACAGAGGAAGAGGTACATGCAGAAGTAACTCTTACTTTGCTAGCATGAAGTGTTACAACTGTGGTCAAGTAGGACATCTGGCTTATAGGTGCCCAGAGAAAGCATCTTCTTCAAATACAGAAAAGAGAGTAGCATATGCATGCTCAAGAAGACACTATGAGTGTCAAGTCACTAGAGGTTAGTCACATTGAGTCTAAAATGGGGGAGAACTTGATGTTTACTAGGGTTCTAATCAGACAACCAGTCAAAGAAGAGCCAAAGCAAAGGAGAGCCTTATTTAGGGTGAGATGCAAAATACTTGGGAAGGTGTGCAAAGTCATAGTGGATTCAGGGTCTACTGATAATATTATCTCAGAGGAAGCAGTGAGAAAGTTAAATTTGGAGAAGGTACCCCACACTAATCCTTACAAGGTGACATGGCTAAATAAAGGGCAGAGTGTTCTTGTGAATAAGCAGACAACAGTGGAATTCTCCATTGGAGGGTACAAAGACAAACTGATTTGTGATGTGTTGCCTATGGATGCATGCCATCTTCTATTGGGAAGGCCATGGAAATATGACAGAGGAGCTATCTATGATGGAAAGGAGAACACCATCTCATTTAAGAAGGATGGTAAAACATTCAAGTTACAGTCACTATTGGAGGAAGAAGAAGGACATTCAAAGACCCCTAGTGTCTTGTTAAGCAGTGGCAAGGAGTTTATCAACACTCTTCGGCAAGGAGGTGTAGGATATGTTGTTATGGTGCAACCCAAGGAAGAAGACAAGGCAATGAAGACAGTTATCCCAGAGGAAGTCCAAAAGTTGCTTGAGAAGTTCAAGGACATAGTCAGTGATGGAACACCAGCAATATTACCTCCAAAGAGAGTTATCAGTCATCAGATTGACTTCATACCATGGGCTTCATTGCCAAACAAAGCAGCTTATAAGCTCACACCAGATCAGAACCTGGAAGTAGCTAGGCAAGTGCAGGAGTTATTAGACCAAGGACTAATTAGGAAGAGCATCAGTCCATGTGCAGTACCAGTGGTCTTAGCAACCAAGAAAGGTGGTAAGTGGAGACTTTGCACTAACTCTAGGGCTATCAATAGGATTACAATCAGATATAGGTTTCCTATTCCTAGGATAGAGGATTTGATGGACTGTCTTGGAGGGGCACGATACTTCACTAAGTTGGATCTCAAGAGTGGATACCACCAGATTAGAATCAAAGATGGGGATGAATGGAAGACAACTTTTAAGACAACTGATGGGTTGTATGAGTGGAGAGTGATGCCATTTGGCCTCTCAAATGCCCCTAGCACGTTCATGAGGCTCATGAATGAAGTGCTTAATGATTTCACAGGTATATTTGTGGTGGTGTATCTAGATGATATACTCATCTTTAGTAAGACAACAAAGGAACATTTGAAGCATGTGGAGATGGTTCTTAAACGATTGCAGGAGGAGAGGTTAGCCATCAACCTAGAAAAGTGTGAGTTCTTCAAACAAGAACTTGTGTATTTTGGGTTTGTAGTATCCAAAGGATCATTGAAGATGGACCCAAGCAAGGTGGAAGCTATCCTAAATTGGCCTACACCAACCACCGGAATAGAGGTAAGGAGTTTTCATGGGTTAGCTCAGTTTTATAGGAAGTTTATAAGGAACTTTAGTGGCATTTGAGCACCAGTGCTTGATACTATCAAGGGTGGCCTAAAGACTAAGTTTAAATGGACTCTTGAAGCAGAGAAGGGTTTTGAGAAGTTGAAACAAGAAGTGGCAACTCAACCCATCCTTTTGCTATGTAGTTTTGATAAGCTATTCGCAGTGGAATGTGATGCCAGTGGAATTGCAGTAGGAGGAGTACTAAGCCAAGAAGGCAGACCTATAGCTTTCTTTAGTGAAAAGCTCAATGAAGCTAAAAAAAAGTATTCTACTTATGACTTAGAACTATATGCTCTAGTACAGTCTCTTAGAAAGTGGAGACATTATCTCCTACCTAAGGAATTTGTAGTGTTCACTAATAACTAGGCACTTAGCTACATCAACACACAATAAAAGTTGAGTAATAGACACTTGAAATGGATGGAATACCTCCAAGCCTTCACCTTTACTATCAAACACAAGAAGGGACAATTGAACAAGGTGGAAAATGCACTAAGTAGGAGGTTGCTAACAGTACAAGAGATTCAATTCAAAAGCATTGGGATAGAGAGTTTCAAGGATCTCTATGGAGAAGATGAAGACTTCTCTAAAGCATATAAGGTATGTTCTGATTTTGAGAACCACTTTCACAGTCAATTCTCAGAGTATACATTACAGAGTGGACTTTTGTTCAAGGTAAATCAGTTGTGTGTTCCCAAAGGTTCAATGAGAGATAATATCATCCAAGAGAAGCACAATGGTAGTCTCAATGGTCATTTTGGTATCAACAAGACACTAGAATTAGTGCAGAGGTTCTATTATTGGCCCAAGTTGCCAAGGGATGTCACAAGGTATGTGGAGCAATGTGTAGTTTGTATGAAAGCTAAGGGGGGAGCTAGCAATGTAGGTTTGTATCAACCCCTACCTATTCCCAATAGACCATGGGAATGCAGTAGCATGGACTTTGTGGTAGGACTCCCTAAAACTAAGACAGGGTTTGATAGTGTCTATGTGGTGGTAGATAGGTTCAGTAAAATGAGTCACTTTATTCCCTGCAAGACCACCCATGATGCTAGTTATATTTCTCATCTCTTCTTCAAAGAGATTGTGAGAATCCATGGATTTCCTTTGAGCATTGTATCAAATAGAGATGTGAAGTTTATGAGTCATTTTTGGAAAAATCTATAGAGCAGATTGGGTACTAACTTGTCTTTTGGATCAACTTACCATCCTCAAACAGATGGAAAAACTGAGGTGATAAATAGAGTGTTAGGTAACCTTATAAGGTGCCTCACCAAGGAGTATGGACAGCCATGGGACTTGTTCATATCACAAGCTGAATATGCCTACAATGACAGTGTGAATAGGACCACAGGTAGGAGTCCTTTTGAGATAGTATATGGTATGCACCCAAGAGGTGTGTGTGAGCTC